>CM056387.1:4685754-4876333 GCA_029718625.1 Synaphobranchus kaupii
CCATGGTTTTGTCATGGAGAACAGTTACACTCTCCACTCTACTCTAAAATTGCATCTAAGGTGGTAATGGCAGTTTAATGGCTAAAGCTGCGGACATACTTTTTGTTAAGTGGTGTGAAATAAAGACTCGAGTTCCCCAAATCAATTCCAAGACTGTGTTCCTCCATAGTTCTTTCACAGCTCAGGACTGCAAAGCTGACTTATATGAAGAAAAAATATATTTAAAAAAGCTTATAAGCTTATTATATGAATTTTTTTTAATGAAATTGGACAGTTAATTGACTAATCCTGTCATATTGGTGGCTAAAATCTCAGAGGATATATTGATGCATGTTTCTCTTTGAAGGTCTGAAATATCACTCCATGCTTCACCTTTGATATTGCTCATATTACAAAGCATCCAGCCCTTTGCCTAAGTCTGAAATGTGAAGTTTCCCTTGCCATGGTGTGAGCTGTGGCCCGTGTCCATAGCTGTAGGTCCCAGACGTAATCCATCTTCCGAGAACAGAGGAGGTTTCATAAGACTGGTCCTCAGTTTCGTGTTCTGTGTCTCTCTATCCCCTCCTCCCCCACACCACCCAACCCCCACCCGAGACCTGCTTCCGAACCTTTTCCATCAGTCACCCTCTCCGCTATCTTAATCAAGTTGTTACTGCCGGGTCAGAGGTCACAGCTCAATGCTGCAAGCCTCCCGAGTGTTGTGGTGTGTGGTGAAGGAGACGGGGAACCAAGGAGGGGTGGTGGCCTCGGAAGAGACAGAGACTAAAAAAAAGTCTGAAAGAAGTCTTTAAAAGCTGTGGCTTGGTGCGTCCTTAAAAGTGACATTTCTGAGGGTAGCCTTTGTGTATTGCCAGGGTTCACCCCCGCACCCCTGCTAACCCGCTCCCGACGAAGAGTAGGAAGGAAGGGTCTACGGGCAGCGAGGGGAGGCCGGCTTTGAGCAGAGCGACGCCATCCATCCACTTATTCTTTTTATAAAAGTTATTCTTTTATAATTTAATATCCCGCGCACACTTCCTGAGGGGAGCTTCAGGGACACACCCTCCCCCACCAGCCAGCTCCCTTTCCTCACACGACCCCCCCCCCCCCCCCCCCCCCCCCCCCCGACACACACACACACACACACACACCACCCCGCAACAAGAACTGCATACTCCGGTAGTACTGTACACTCTTGGAAAAAAAGGTACGAAAAGTACCTAAAAAGGTACAAATGCTTGTCACTGAGGTGGTACCCTATAGGTACATAAAATTGTATCCCTAGCCATCAATACATAATTAATTTGTACCTTTTTTGCTTGAAAAGATACTTTTTAGTACTTTATTGTAGAACATTATTGTACTTTAAGGGTAAATTTAGGAAATTTGTTCCTTAAAGAAGAAAAATGTACCTCCACTGTATTTCTGAGAGTGTACTGACATTACACTAATACCATGACTGTATTCTTCTATGCTCTGACTGAAATGTATTACTGTACAGTCATCTCATCTGCACTGATGAGGAATAACTTTTTTTGCACACCAACATTTGGCTCGCACTTTACAGTCATTTTCCTGGGTGCTTATGAGACCCCCTTGTACCTGGAGAAATAATTTAACTAGCATTAGCATTTGCTCTTGAAGGAACCTTATTATTGTGCGGTGACATGAAAAGCAATCTATTTGCTATTATCCCTCGGTCCTAATTTATATTTTGCGTTCTTTCAGCTGTCTGCTGAGGTCCGTTTATCTTTGAAAGTCCTGCTCGGGACAAAGCACACTCTCCCTCTCTCGTGAACCGCACAATGGACCAGCTGGGTTTCTGCGCATGTGCCATTGTTGGGGTTTTTGAAGCCTTGTCATAACTCGACCGGAGGGCCTGCATGGGGTGGAAGGCCTAACCTTTCACCACAGTGCGTTAGAGTGGCTCGCACGAAAGCCCAGCCACGCTCTCCCCACCCCCCCACCCCCCCTTAACTCCCCAGTAGCTTTGCATGGAGATGGATGGGTGGGGGGTACCGCCACAAAAGAATATTTTATTGAGTTCTAATACAGCGGACTGAAAGGGCGCCTAGCAGGACAGGGGCAAAGGGCAGTGATGCCAACACAAGTGCCCTCCTAGTCTCCTTGGCCAGGGATGAGGCCACAGGTTAGTGTAAGGGGGGTGAGAATGACAGCCCAAATCTCCCCCATCTCTTCGCTCTCTGTCTCTCCCTCCTTCCCTCTAGCTGCCTTTGCTTTTGTTCCTCTGCCTGTCTGTTTCCCTCCTTTTTTGGACCCATGTTCTTTGATGAGTAGGCTAGGTTACAGTGTAATTTGTTATATTTATAAATAATTGCACTGGGACCATATACTGTTTGTTTGCATTAACTATTCTGTGTCTTAATCTGCCAGGTAGATATTATTGATGTGTATGCGTTTCCTAATTATCCTTATTCTTAATTTTGTTGGCTACATTAGATTAAAGTCCTTAACAACTTCAGAAACAGAGGGTTTCTAAATAATTTTAATAAGAAATGACCTGCACTAGACTAGGCCTATGAGCTAGCGGTTTTGCAAATTAGCCTCTTCCTACAGTAAAACTAGCTATTACTGACAGAAATAATGAATCAGTGACCACATATGGTTGATGTAGCCTATTGTAATTTGTGGGTTTAACTAACAATAGTTGTTAAAAGTAGCCTAGAAGTAGGCTATAGGCTAAACATTTAGTAGTTCAGTGTCACAGATTTTAGTGTCACTACAATTTCTCTTAGGCTAATTGATGGAAACAGGTGCTTTATAGCCTGCAGCAAGTTTTCAGTGGAGCTATTTTGAGCAACAGATGTTGAGGTCTATTGTTTTCGGTTTTGGCGGGCGCTGTGGATGTTTAAACATTTGATTTAGACTCTATCAGTGGATTCGGGTTTACGGGCTGCGCAACTAGGGACCTGCAACGAGTCAAGGATTGGTCGGCACCAACCCCCCCCCCCCCCCCCTTTAGGGCGGTTTCCAAGAGGGGGCTACAAAAGATTGGTTCTAGACAAGGGAGGGGAGGGCAGGCGATGACTAAAAGCAGCCTTTTAAAAGTTAAAGCGATGCGGCTAATTAGGCTGCACTGTCACACTGAGACGTCGCACTGCTGAAAAAAGTGCTGATGTGCCGTAGCTTTGTTAGTTTAGGCGCGCTGAGTATTGATTCGCTGAACTGTTTGAAAGGGATGGGAAGGGGGTTGCTGGCTGTCCCATATAATGCCCTATTGTAAAACGTGTGACATTATCGATGACAAGCATCTTAAATTATCGCTATTGGACTGATCTTAACCTAGCCTACTATCAGTGCAAACAGACAGCAGTCGTGAGCTATGCATTGGCTTTCAATAAATAATTTATTTTGTTTCCAGAAAAACGTTGATTAGGTGCTAATATTTTCTGATATAGCCAGCTACCTCCAATTAGCCCACTGTTTTTTTTTTATAGCAACTGTTAATGTCACACTGATTATCATATAGTGACCTAGCCTATAGGCTACATGTATAGACTATGTTAATGATTTTCCCCAAAACTGAAAGGTCTAACCAATAAGCTATTTTCTTTTTCTGAGGCCAAGTTGCCAAACTAAATCACACCTTGTCACTGATAGGCCTACAGCTGTCTCTGCCCGCGTTTTTCACTTTTGTTTCGAAATGGAGGGAGAAATACAAAGGCCCTATACAACAAAACCATGTCTTGGGTCACATTCATTTTGGCGGGTTAGTTTTACTCTATAAAAGAGAGCATAGGCTACGTTTTTTTCTACAAAACGTTTTCTTAATATAGTCTACTGCCTAGCAGAGGATACATTAGCCTAATTTACGCATCGTTTTACGCATAGCATATCGGTTTCAAACTTAAAACGATTTAAGTAAAATGTTGCATTGAACAATGCCATACAGTAGCTTAATGTGCAGAGTCAATTTATATGGTAAGTGTTCATGTTGTCTTACAAGACCATATGCTACATTGTATAAAAATGTTACAGTAGCCTACAGAGACAAAGTTTCATCCAACAGAATGCTGAATCTTCAAAACCGGCTAAATAGATTATTGCTACAGGCCTGTAGACTATCTACGCATGCTACTGCAGCTTAATTAATATATAGTAGCCGTATTCTGATTATCTGGATGTATCTAACTTTATCTGTGTCAAGCACAGACAGGCAATCTCACATATTATAGCCTACTTACGTGCAGCAGTTGCACGAAATATGTAAACTAATCCAAAATAGGCTACATAATAGTCTAACGAATTCCTGCGAAGATCATGCATTTATGCCATCGCATAGGAATTCTGCTTTGGTGATTAAAAAAAGCGATTAAAACGGACTGGTCTGTGTGACAAACCACACCCCTGGTACCCGTCTCTGTCCTCTGAGTGGTTTAAAGTTACTCTTCTCCTCATTCCAATTGGACGGCGTAATTCTATGCGCCACACTAAAACTCCTGTCGCCTCTAACCACCATTCACAACAGTTGTCAGTGAGGTAGGGAATTGATGGTGGAGTGAGGCATGCACATCTTACGAGTGTAGTCGAGCGTGGCTGCTGCAGTCTGTGAGTTCCATGTGGGAGAGTAGTAGCTAGTTCACCAGGCAACCGAATCGAGTTATGGAATTTGGCGATGTTTCTGTCACTGGATAAACTAAAATAAATAACGCTTTTGCCGAGGCAAAGCAGCGTAGTATAGAAACGCTTAAACGCATTACCGAATTGTTTGCCTTCAAACTTGCTGCTACTACGTAAATTCACGTAAATAAATTTTTAAAAATGCCTCCATTTTGGTTATACATGATGTGGATCCAACTTTTGCCGATTTTTGCAACGGCTTTTTCGACCTACTCAGAGGACCAATGCAGCTGGAGAGGAAGGCAAGTGAACATGTTTAATGGGTGTATTGTTAATAACATGTTAAATAATTTCCACCTCATAAATGGCTAAGATCTGATTGCAAGACTCAGACTTTACTCCTCCACTTGGATGGGGGAAAATGTACTTTGTACTTTTCTTGCTGTCTTGCTATATATAGTTTTTTTTTTAAATTTAAATATAGCTCTTTAAACACAACATATTGAATGTGAAATGTAGCCCAGTGGTTCAACAAAACCAAATAATGGTTTTAAGCAGAATATTTTATACTGGGAAAATGTCACACGTCCAGTTTTTTGCAAGACTTTTATGTTGAATTGGTTTCCTGCCACATGCTCCTCTGTATAAGTGTAATTACTCCCTTACCCTGAATGTTCTGGTGCAGCCTGCTTTGATATGGCTTTGGAATCCTTTCTGTCACTTGCGGCTGGATGGTTGGTGTAGGAATATGTGTGGAATGTTGCAATGGTTTTCTCCATTCATTGGGTCTGTGTAAATACAGACACTGCTCAGTGTTTTACTCCATTAGTTGGGTCTGCGTAAATACGCAGAAACTGCTTGGTGCTTTACGCCATTAGTTGGGTCTGTATAAATGCACAGAAACTGCTCGGGGGGGGTATGGGATGAGGTAGTGGATTTGGCCTGTATGGGATGGGGCAGTGCATTTTGCCTGCACGGGATGTAGTAGTGGATTTGGCTGTGGGGTTGTAATGCGTCTTCTCTCCATGCAGTGGGCTGTCCCAGCAGCCAGGCAGCGTGGAGCAGATCTCCCTCCACTGTGCTGAGGGGTCCCTGGACTGGCTCTACCCAAAGGGGGCGCTGCGGCTCACACTGTCCCCCCGGCTGCTCCCCCTCACAGTTGCTGGGCCCCAGGGGAAGCAGCCCAGGGGGCCACATCACAGCCTGCATTAAGCCCGCAGAGAGCTTCGGCGGGGCCCAGCTGTATCTGGAGCATGGCGGGGTCCTGGAGCTGCTGGCGGGGGACCGGCCCGACCCCGCCCACCCCGCCAGGGTGCGCTGCGTCAGCCGGCGGCCTGGGGAGACGGTGACCCTGTTCTTGCAGGCCACGCCCCATCAGGACATCAGCCGGCGGATCGCGGCCTTCCACTACGAGCTACGCGGGGACTGGACCGCGCGGCCGGCCCTGACCTCTGACCCCGTCAGCAGCGAAGGTGAGTGTTTGCATGCTTAACTCGCACGGCCCCTACTTAAATTCTGTTCAGTTTTTTTTGTACACAGCTTTTGACTTAGACACTGTCACAAAGAAAATACTGAGCTGAAAAACACTAAAAATGTCCCTGCTCAAACAGTGGGAAAAACAAAAACCCATACATCTGTGAACATATCAAATATATAAGCATGTATTCATGCCGCTCTCCTGGTTTCTTGTGAATTTCTTCCTTAGGGCATATGAGCTTAATTGTTATTGTTAGTTTGTTTGTGTTCTGCCATTACCCAACTATGACACACTTTTCAGTAACAGGAATCAGTTGGTTTCCTCCTTTGGGAGGAAGGGATAGGTCTCTTTCTGAGATTTTAAAAAGTATTATTTCAGTTTTAGTGTAAGTTTGTATGTTTTTGATTGGCCCAGAGAGTTTCTGTATGCCGTTAAGGGTATTTTAGATGCTTACAGACGTTTCTGACCACTGGCTTTATAATGACTGCCATAGGGGTTTTGCATGAGTTCATGGCTTAAAGCAAGTAAATGACACTTCTAGTAACTCCAAAGCAGCTTGTTTTTTTTATTGTGCCGGTACCCATTTCCACAGCAGTCTCTGATTGTTTGTGCCATAATAAATAGTTCTAAATGAAAGTAATGTTAAACATCATTAACAAAAAAAAAATCACGTAATATGCATACATAAAACCTCTGCACTCTCAAAAATGTGTTGATATCCAAGTAACATACTTTTTGTGTTACTTTCAACACATTTTGTGTAAAATTATACAATTTGTGTTAAAAAGGGTGATTTATTAACACAGACTGTGTCGAAAAGTAAAACCTTAACCTGTGTCCTTAAAACCTTACCTAGACACGGAGGTGTGTTTAAAAATCACGTTTTGTATTGTTTTTAACACATCTGTTTCGAGAGTGTGGAAGCATAATGTTGCCGTAGTTACATGAAGTGAATTTTCTTGTTTTGAACCACAAACTTGCGAAAGCCCCTATACCACCCTTACAAAACTGGATAATTTGCTGCAAACTAGCAGCTAATATGTAGCGCATTTGCCACAAACTAAATTGTTTACCACAAAATCTTGCCAGAGGTTTGTCAGAGTTTGCCAGTAGTGGTGAACTAGAAACAACTCAGAAGTGAATGGCAGTTCCCACAAAGCTAATTTGCATGTGAAAATATGAGCTTTCCGCAAACCTGTGGCCACAATGCCAAAGGTGTGACGCAAATTTGCCAGAAGGCCTATATTTTTGTAAGCCATTATAAGGCCTGCACGTCATCCAAAAGTAAGTATCTAAAATATCCTTCATCATATACAAAAAACCATCTGGGCCAATCGAAAAAAAAATGCACTCAAACTGAAATAATATAAAAAACTGATTGAAAGCGTCCGTTCAATCAGCAGCCAATTAACAACTTGAATGAATCACTGGTGTTGAGGCACACTGAAAACCAGCAGACACTGTAGCCCTCCAGGACTGGATTCTGACGCGTGTTTTAAGCCAAGTACATTGACTCACAGGTACATTGTTACATCAGCACCCCCTAGCTGCTAGCCAGGTACCTACAGGCTACCTGTGGTCATTTTTGGGATGGGATGTGTCATGACTGCCAGCAGTCCTGTAGTACTCTGTGAGTGGATAATTACCATTGGCTCAACAGGCAGGTGTACAGGAGTGCCCCCTAGCGCTGCCTGCATGGGTGATAGTGGTAGTGGATAAAAAAGGATAATTTATTGAACCAGGTCAGCTGATCAGTGAATACTTCTCATTCCTCTGGATTGGCTCAAGCCTCTGTGTGCTGGCTTTGCAAGGTGCAGCCAGAAAAATGTCTCCAAATCTGCTACAAACAGAGCATCAGTCCTGCGCTCCCACGGCATTCCCGATGGAGTGTGAGTCCCCCCCCCCCCCCTCCTCTCACAGCAAAAAGGGAGAAAGGGGGTAGTAAATTAGGCTGAGTTTCCATAGGGGCCTCCTGATTGGCTCCTGCCCTGGAGGGGGGAGGGGCTGAACACAAAGCCCAGTATGAGGAGGCCTTCCATTCAGGCACACGCATGAGAACCGAAGGATTAGCCCAGTTGCCCTGGTGACACAGAGGCCCTTCATCAGCTGGGATGGTCCTCTCGCTTTTGTTTCACTCCAGCAGGGGTTCATGTCTCCAGGAATTCGCCCTGTGTGATTAGTGACCGCAGAGGGATTCTGGGTCTACGGGGGGGGTGTGGCTCCAGTAATTTGGGGAAAGGGGCTGATTGGAATAGCAAGCAATCAGGCAGTTCTTTTCCTCCTTCAGCGGAATCTGAGCCAAAACCAAAGGGTTGCGGTTTTGGTTGCACGCGGGTTCCATTTCTGCGGCTATCATCGAGTTCCATGTAACCTGAGGGAGGACCCGCAGAAAGACGGTCTTTTAAAGTTTGTTTGAACTCTCGCGTCGGGCAGAACTCTCGCGTCGGGCAGAACTCTCGCGCCGGGCAGAACTCTCGCGCCGGGCAGAACTCTCGCGCCGGGCAGAACTCTCGCGCCGGGCAGAACTCTCGCGCCGAGCAGAACAGCTGTCCGTCCTAAAGTCTGGGTGGGAGAGACGGCGATGCCTCTTCTCCAAAGCAGGACCAGAACTGTAAACGTCTGTTTTTCCCTGCGTGTGAGCATTTGATCTCATTCAGGACCGTGTCCTGTTGTGTATGAGATGGGGTGGGGGGTGGGGGGAGGGGTAATAATCGTGGTGCCGCCCCGGGCCCCTGTGCGGAGGTGTTTTACGTCCCTGCGTCTGGTCTGGGATGGCCTGTCTGCCGCCCCAGAATTGGGCCATAAAACAAACAGATGTCCTCTGGGTGCTGGATCCCTACCTCTCTACTTTTGCATTTAAAACTCAATTCCTTGTGACTTTTTTGTTTTTACCTTATATTTTTATTATAAGACCTGTTTTACCTCTGTTATTCACATCGCTCTCCACTTAATTTATTCTATTCATTGAATTTACTTCAATGTATGTTTATCCTTTGCTCTCACCTTTTATTTGGAAATCACACTTTTTAATGTGTTTTTGAAAGTTTATTATATTATGTTTGTTCCTATTGGACCTGTATGCTGGGCTCTGCTCTGGGCTTACACGCCGGTTGCAATGTTGATGGGTTTTTGTTCTGCATTTTAGGAGTAGGACTTTACCATGCTCCTCTCTATATCTGTTTTGTGTTGTTGAAATTCCAGGGTAGTAAATGTTTATTTCACCATTGTATTGAAAGTTCTCGTGTGTATTTGTTGCGTGACTAACCTCCCACCCCTTTATTTTGCCCCCAGGTGCCTGTAGACCCTGTAATGACACAGAAATGCTAATGGCTGTCTGCACCAGTGACTTTGGTGAGTTTCTGCGCTTTACCTGAATACCTTAATCCTAAATCACACCCATAAGCCTTAAACCTAATTCACAACCTTGAACCTTAAACAATACCTTAAAACTTAAACCCAAATTACAGCCTTAAACTGTAATCATAACCATCAGCTGTGGTACCGTACCGAGGTTTCTTCGTTAACACAAAGCTTCATTTGATAAGCTGTTAGATTTGTGCCTCTGAGTGACAGAATCTGCAGAGCTGTAGGAGTGAGCTACTTCAGCCTGACAGCTCCAGGGGAAATAAGACTGATTAAGTCCCGCTAGCGTTGACGACGTTCGCCTAATCCTGCTGAACCCACAACGCCCTAGCGCTTCTGGGGGTCCGAGTTCAAACGGAGCCACTACAGTCCGGACAGCCAGGTTTAGGGAAATTGCTGGGGATGTGAAAGGTTTTTTTTTTTTAAATTTTAAATTAAATTATTTTGTCTGGTTTCAGATCAAAAGGGAATGTTCTCCACACGGTTAAAGTATATTGTCCATCATCAAAGTGTCTTTAAAGTTTGTTTAAATAGGTGCTTAAACCTGTAAAAACATATTTAGCACAGTGACAACACTTCTCGCAGTCCATGTGTTTACATAGGTGCTTAAACCTCTATAAACAGAAATTGGCAAAGTAACAACCATTCTCACAGTCCTTGTTTTTATTCGCGTTCATTCCTTCTTTCAAAATTGGGTAAAAATATGAGTATGTGTAATGGTATTGCTGTGGAGAAGCCCTGGTTTATAGCGCATTTCCCCTGTGTATCCGCAGTGGTGCGCGGGAGCATTCGTTCTGTGTCGGACGACGGGGACCTCCAGACCTCCGTCATCCATGTGGCGGCCACGCGGGTGTTCCGGCAGAAATACGCCCTCTTCTCGGGCACGGGCCGCCTGACGAAGGCCGGCGAGATCCGCACGCTCCTGCGCTGTGGTGTCAGGCCGGGCGCCGGAAGCTTCCTGTTCACCGGCCGGGTCCACTTCGGCGAGGCGTGGCTGGGCTGCGCGCCGCGGTACAAGGACTTCCGGAAAGCCTACGATCTGGCCAGGGAGGCGGGGCTGATTCCCTGTGAGTTGCTGTCTGACTGAGGCCACGCCCCCCCACCTCCAAAACCTGGTCTGCTGCTGCAGCCCCACCAATCCCAGCGAGGGCAGGGAGGCGGCACCCAGTGACGGTCGTCGCTCGGGCCGGGTGGACACCTCCTGTCGGCTCAAATGCCATGAGTTCCATCGTTTTGAGACGAAGGGGAAGAACTTTCCAGGCTCTTTGGCACCTGAGAGAGCTTTCAGCCCAGCTGCCCATAACGGTCCCTCAATCCCGATATCCTCAGAGAGATCCGACAACCTCGACGTGAGGTGGGGTTATTTCTGACGATTTAAGAATGTTCCGGGAGACGTGGGCCATGCAGTCGATGATCCAGCATTCCGTTCGCTGTGATTGGGTCACCCTTCCGCCTGCTCCGGGGGAGATGGGCAGGCCCATGGGTGTAAAGCATTTACCAATGCTGGACAGAGAAGATTCAACAAGGATTACGCTGCCCTGCGTGGTCATTATATCAGTTGATTATTGACCGTAAGGGATAATAAAAATACTCAGGAAATTAATGACTTTTTTTGGGCTATGTGGAACATACCCGCAATATAATATAAAGTATAAAATAGCCAAGCTGTCAGAGAAGCAAGCCTGGACAGATGAATGAAACTGACGCGGATTTATTTAGTCAAAATTTTCATTGTTCTTGAAGTATTGACAGTATCCTAAAGGATGAAGTTGTTTAAAGTTCATACATTATAAGTAAGCATCTCATACCCCCCATTTATTTGTTGATTGGTCCGGTCAGTCAAAGGACCATCGGTAAGATGGGAAGATTCCATTTGGGGGGGGGTTAGGGGGAGCTAAGCTTTTAATATTTTGATTTGCACTTTTGAGGAAAAGGGAACTATGTATCTATGATCCAAGCCCTGAAATTTGTGAACCAAATGGAAAAAATTGATTTTTTGTTGTAGCCCATATATGGAGAGTGCACAGAATTTAATATATTACTATGGTGACACCAAAGCTAGCTTGCTAGTTCCCTTGGCTGACGGATTGGCGGACTGTGTTGAATTAAATGTGGAATAGTCTGTTATTCTGGTCACCATTCTGGCATACATATTTTTAATATTTGTACTAAACACAGGGTTGCACCTTTTTTGATAACCCTGTATAAATAAAGCTATATCGGTTTTAATAAATGTTTGTAGTGTATTATGTATATCCAGATCAAGTGGTTAAAGCTGTTAAACCAGGTGTACATCTTTGTCATTACCAAGAAAGTTTTCACTGCAGGATGGCTCCGTTATCTTCTGGAAAGGTGTTTTTTTTTTTATTTAAAAAAATATATTTGTTTGTTGTAATTTTCTGACTTTAAATCTCTATTTTGTCCATAGCACATCCATGAGTGGTTTTTTCAGAGATTCCTGTTCTTATGCAGACAGGAAGTGCTGGCGGTCACATGACCCATTTCAAAGCCTGATGTACCCAAGATGAAAGTGTTCTGATTTACTTTTCTAATGTATACTTTTGGTCAATAATAATGACCACTGAATTCCACAACATGTTATTGCATTTATGTATATTTTAACAGATATAAGCTGAAATTTAGATTTTTGCCTTGTTTGGAAGATTTTGACAGAATCTAATGAAGGTCTGTGGCCTGTATTCAGCCTTTTTGCAGTGTGCTATGTCCTGAACTTTTAATATTTTTAACTCATTTTTTTGACCTTATGCAACTTCAAAAAATCTTTTCCAGTCATTGCCAAGACGCTCATATTTTGTAACGGTGGGAAGAAAACACGGCGACAGCTTAACTTTGTTACTCGCTGTTAAGGAAAGATTGAATTTAGGCCATAACAGGGATGCTGCTGTTCTGGGTGCACACTTTAATAAGCGTTTCATTTTCAACGAGTTCACTGTTCCATGTCTTTGAAGTGCACTACATTTATGTAAGGTTATAAAATTAAAATGTGTTCCAGCAGTGTTAAAGAGCTCTATAATGCCAGTGTTACTTTTGTTTAAATGATTTTTTTTTCTCAGTGTTAGTATATGTATCTATTATTAATATCAAAGTGCTCAAGAGCAAAAAAAATACTGGGAAAATCAACACATTATGTAACCAGCTATATGTGAACAAAATACATAAAATGTGAATATGAAACAATGTGGACTTATGCATTCATTTTTTGAGGTATATAATTTCCCCAGATATATAATGTATGGTTTTATAAGGAAGGAATACCCAATTCACTACCCAAAAGGCTATTAGGTAATGTAATATTTTACGGCATTCTGCAGGCAGGGATAATTTCCCCCCTCCGTACACCTCCCCTTTTTTATAGGGCTGCTCCCTCCCTCTGTTCCCATGGGAATGGGAATTAGCCTTCCCCCTCTGGATCGCTCCGGCCTCACATTCTGCATTCCCCCACCCCAAAGAAAAAAAAGCCCCACAACTCTGATTAAGGAAAACCGTCAACGGCCAACTGTTTAAAATACACAATAAGATTTATTTACACAAAATTCGCTTCTTTTTTTATTAGAATCTGTTTGCTTGTCCAGATGCCTTGGCCCAGAACCAATGGCAAGGCTTATACATCATCCATTTAAGTGGATGTCTAGTGTGTTGCCGGGGCGATCATAGCTGACCCTTTGAATGTGCGGCTAAGGTACAAACCCAAAGCCTTTATAGACATTTATAGATTGATCTTTTTTTGTCAGTTGTCCACAGAAATCATAGAGGTGCTATCTAAAGGACACATTAACATGAGATAATATTACAACATGTACAGACACTGTACATTTAGAAATAACATTTTTAAAAAGTGGAAAAGTGACATCTCAACCCACAATGCTACACCATGTGAGATTGAGATATTTTACACCAATATTTTCAATAAAAAAATTCAATATGTGAATATGAATGCAGATTTTGGTTACTAACATGTTACATTACAACTCTACATTTAGCAGACGCTCTTATCCAGAGCAATTTGCAGTTTATATTTCCACATTAAATCAATTTATACAGCTGGATATTTAGTAAAGCACTCTAGATTAAATACTTTGTTGGAGAGCACTACAGCTGCACCTCAGCTGGGATTCAATCCCGCAGCCACCGATTTAGGAGCCCAGCGATGCATGTGTTTCATTGAACATTCTCAGTGACTGGGGTGTCTTGGTGGCGTAGCCTGTGGCGCACTATCCACGCACTCATTGCGAGCTGTGACGTCAGCGGTTTGAACCCAGCCGTGCAACCTTTTTTGCACCTTTCCAACTGTCTCTCACTCCCATTCTTCCTATCTCTCTACACTGTGCTGTCCAATAAAGCTGAAAGGAAGGGACGCGAGCACTCGGCAGCCACTCTTCCCGCCCGTCTCTGACCTTCACACACCGGCTGCCGCACGCCACGCTTTACTGAACCGCTGAAGGACGTGACGCTGAGGTTCGCGGGATCAAATTCCATGTGGGGCACTGGCGTATTGTGCATCAGCGTGGAACTTAATATGAGTTGCTGCGGTAATAAACTGCATCTGCATACATTGATATTTTAGCGAACCATTCTGACATCGGTTAAACGTCTAATCAACATGGAGGTCAATATGCCGTCAATTAGTGAGACAGAAATTAAAGTTTTTTTGACGCTGGAATACTGCAACATGGGGATGAGTACAAAACACTGGTTTGCGTCATGACTCTGTGTCGAAGTTGCCACGACGCAGGTCAACAAATTGCTTGGGGGGAGAATAAGCGCTGTGTAGAGGATAAACAGAATAAATGACACTAAGACAGGTGATGTTAACGTGCACAGATTCCATGGACCCTGGAGTGCCCCCTGGGAAGACTGAACACGGGCTGCCCCCACCCTTACTGCAGCCCAGGACTGGTGCTTTTATTTTTTATTTCTGGGGGTGGGGGGTTTGGGGGGTAGCTTTTCAGCTCACACTGTGGATCAGAGGGAAACCAGACGAGAAGCTTACCATGTCCCTCAACCCCTTTTTTAACTTGGCAGGAACAAGCTCCTCTTTTCATGTGTCCGTAAAATAAATAACAGGAAAACAAATCACCTAAGGGAAAGTTTCAATGTATGTGTGTGTGTAGGTGTGTGTGCGCGCGTGTGCGCGCGTGTGCGTGTGTGTGTGTGTGTGTGTGCTTGTGTCATTGGTTGTCGATGAGGAGTCAGCACTGCTTGACGCACGTAGAGTGGAGGTGAGTTTGAAAACAGGAAGCCGGGGGTGAGGTACTGTTTAGGAGGGGTCCATTTCCGCAACGGCCCATGGGAGACAGCAGGAAGTAGATGGAGATCAGTCTCTGAGTGCAGCACAGCTCCAGGGTCCTCCCAGGACAACAGCAACACGGCAACACAGACATAGTTCCACCTTCTGCAGCAGCACATTTAAGTAGTATGTCTGAGCAGCTCCAGTGAATAAATATCATAAATCAGTGTTTTCCCCATAGAAGCCATTTGGTGCATTGTACCATGGATTTAGTTGCAAAAAGAGAGTGCAAAGTTTAAATCTCCACGGTCAGCCAATAAGTAACGATTTAAACAGGTACCTATTTTAGGCCATACTAGAAAACTCTTGACACTGCTAACATGACCGATAGAAACACATGGAAAATCACAAACACACATATAGGCACCCACCACATCCACACATGCACGCACACATACAAACACACACGCACACACACACACACACACACACACACACACACACACACACACACGCATACAGCATGGTCATAGTTACCTCAATTTGTTGCCTTGATGATGGTACACATACTGTATACTCCCTCTGGTCTGGGAGAGTTATAGGCAGATCTATGAAACTGGTGCACTGTAATTCAGGTGGAAGCATACATATTCATTCACAAACAATTATGAACCGCTCAGGGGTGTCAGCTGAACAAATGAACGTAATGTAATGCAATGAGTGTTACTAACGCGATGTAGCATAACATAAGTGTTATTTAGGTGTCCTTAGCCTAGAGATGGAGGGGTGGCGACCTTGGCATTTGACAGCAGGGGTCAAAGTGCAGCCACGGCTCGGACGTGGACAGAGAGGGTCAAGAGAGCATTTAGCTGGACGTGTTATCCCAGTGCAGGCTGGCGAGAGGGGTTAGGGGGGCTGCTCTTGTTTCTGAAGAGCCCGCAGATGGCTGTAATCCACTGCAGAATGCGACGGAGGGGAGTCTGTCATGGTGCGGTATTGGTATTGGTGCTGGTAGGCGGGGGGGACAAAAGGATTGAAAAGGCTTAAAGAGAGCAGACGGCAGGAACGTGGGGCCCTCCAGTTTTCCCGCCAAAATGAACGTGCAGAATGAAACACTCACCCCCCCCCGGCCGCCCTGCCCGCCCCTCCCCGGTCCCCTCGCTCCCAATGCAAACAGCTGTTAGCTTGAGTTCCCCCCCCCCCCGTAATGGTGCTTTAGCGGGAATTTTATGCGCTGTGAGGTACCTGCGGGGGCCAGGATGATGGCCGGGGGGCGCCCGGAGAGCAGCACGCGGCGGACGCGTCGCCGAGGCCCACAGCTCCCGTGATTTACGCGGCGAGCGCGGTTCGTGTTGGTGCCTGGGTGGGCGTGGACAGACCCCTCGCTCCCCCGCCAAACACATCTGCGTCGCGACGGAGATGATTCCCGCCGCTGCTAGGATACCGCACATTCTTCTGCACCGTGACCCGCGGCAGTAAAACCAAACGGCCTGCTGAAGATCCCTTGCAGATTCTTCAAAGTTATCGTGTGATTATAAAGCTTTGAGTTACATGAGTACATAGTCTCACCCCCTTTTCAATTCCTCTGATGGGATCTTTAGGGGTGCAGCGTACTGTGGCCGGCTCAACTTCAATGCGAGCCATTACATGATTTACTCTCACAGGCAGCTTGCATAGCTTTGCAACAGTATTGAAAATAACACATTTGTAATGGTCCGTACAGCTGGGAATTCAATGAGGTAATTCATGTCAAGGACTTTGCTTAACGGTATCTTTTACATTAGTTCCCCCACCTGGGAAACAAAACCCGCCATCTTCAGGTTGCAATCTCATAAGGATGCAATCGCCTGTTGGAATTTGTTTTCTTGGTTACGTGGTTCCGTCAGCTAATCACCACAGCTACAATGTCACATAGTTTTTTAGCAGATTTACAGAAGAATGTGGTATTGTAACCTGGGTCTTTGTAAGCCCTGGGCTGTGAGTCAATTCATTAATGAATCATTTAATAGCTGTGCTTGAGGTCAGAGCTGTGACTGTCGAATGCCACTGCGGAGCCTCCAATCCATTAGATGCCATGGTATCAAAGTCCTTAAACGGCCTGTGTGTCTGTACAGTGTAACGTGGGCCATTCCATTCACTTAAGTCTGTTTCATCACTGCACCGCATTGCTGCAGACTGAATCAGTGCTGTAATTTACCACCCTGAGGGTGCAAGAGGGTGTCCCAGAGCAGGGACAGTCGGGGGGGTTTGGGGGGCATTGAATTGAGGTTGGAAGCATCTAGAAGGGGGAGTTACAAAGGCAAATGGGACTGTTACATTTTCACATATTTGACAATGTCTCAAATCTATTGAGTACATTTTATTATTTTAAAGGATTGTTTTAAATCAAGAGGAAGATTTTTTGTCTTTTTGATGTTTTGTCAAATAATCTACTTAAAGAACTGCATTCAAATAAAATGCATGATGCTGTTTAAAAATGTAACAAATTGTCTGATCCTTAATGTTACTTTATGGGTTGGCCACAAAGAAGAAAGTATGTGTGTGAAATGTGAGTGTGTAAATGTTGCTTTGACTGTGTAGGTTGTGTATATTAAAATATAATATTAATTTCTCTTTAAAAATATACAGTTTTCGAGCTCTGGGGCAAAAAATCTTTAAAACCGTGCAAGCGTGTGAATACCTCGTAAACCTCGAATATGACGTAAACCAGTGGTCCTCAACCCTGGTCCTGGGGACCCCCTGTGTATGCTGGTTTTCGTTCCAACCACAATTGCAATACCAGAATTTTAACAAGCTGTTATTTTTTTTTAATTAGGTGTTTTAATTGTGTAGAGAGAACACTTTAAACTCTTTACTCTCTTCAGCCACGTTATGTTAGCAATAGCTATGCATGCTTTGAAGAAAAAAAAATCCCATGTTCATTATGCTCATTGTGTTATATTGCAAACAATTACAAAGAAGAGGTAAGAACTCAGGTGAATAGGCTCCTAATTAGGTAACTGAACACAAGTTTAAGTTCCGTCATAATTTTTTCCTTAAACTTGTTAACACAATGCAGGTTTGGCTCGTCATCATTTGCTTTGTCTTTGAATTCTTCATTATTTACCAAACTGTTAGTTTTAGTGGCCATGTGTCCACAATTTCACCAATTATGAGTCAATTGATTCACCTCAGTCTTTAATTTGATCAGTTAAAACATTTTTTACCTCCTTTTAATTGTTTACAATACAGCACAATGTGAATATTGGACTTTTATTCTTCATGGCATGCATAGCTATTACTAACATAATGTGGCTTAAGAATGTAAATAATCCCTCTAAACATTAAAAACACCTAATTAAGAAAAATTAACAGCTTGTTAAAATTCAAGTATTGCAATTGTGGTTGGAACGAAAACCAGCATACACAGGGGGTCCCCAGGACCAGGGTTGAGGACCACTGACATAAACCTCAGCCACAAGCGTGGAGTTTTCATATTCATTACAAATCAGAAAGTAGTTTCATGTTCTTTACATCATATCAGAAAGTAGTTTCATGTTCTTTACATCATATCAGAAAGCAGTTTCTTGGCCTATAAGTGCTTTCACCTTTTTTTTTTTAAATCTCCAAAACTGGGATAACTGGCCCGAATCCCCAGCAGAGAGTCACACCTGTTCTTCTTCATGAGGAACACGACCATGAAAAAGGAAGGATTGGTCCCATGATCCCATGCACACACACCCCTCCCCCATAAAACAACTCTTTTGACCTCTACCCCCCCCCCACCCCACCCCAAATCCAGTAATTACCTCAGAACCTGAGATGGGGGGGGGGGGGGGTCGACCAAGACTTCAGAGGTTTGATATCTCCCTCTCTCAGTTTCTCTCTCACTCTCCCCCTTTCCCCTGAGATTAATCTATCCTCAGAATGAAAGTGGAGAATCTCTCTCTCTCTCTCTTTTTTCAGTTTTTTATCATTTCAGACAGAAACAAGAGTATGAAAAAAAAAACCTGCCCATACTGAGAATATTTGAAAGATTTATAGTGTTACACAAACGGCCTTGCAATAAGAAATACATTCCTGAAATATGAAATATGATTGCCCAGTATAGCCCACCTACCATTTTTGGAACAGGGAGGCATTTTCCTGCAATTATGACTTGTTTGGTGGATTCACAATTCAACAGCAACAGTGTGTGTGTGTGGTATGATTGTATGGTGTTTGTGTGTGTGTTTGTGTGTGTGGTATGTGTGTGTGTATGGAGCGTGTATGCACATGTGTGTGTGTGGTATGTTTGTGTATAGTGTGTATGTATGTGCGTGTGTGCGGTGTGTGTGTGTACGGGTCAGACCCTGATCGTTGCATCCCCCCCATGCTTATAGACTGAGCTCCTATTGGCCCATGCTGCTCCACCTGTCGTTGCTGGGAGCTGCAGTTCTCAGTCCAGGGCTCATTCAGGCTGGAACTCAATCCTAATTAACAGAAACTGGGATTAACAGCCAGCCTTCTGGAACTGCAGCCATTTTAGGAAAAGAAAAACACTCTCACTCTTTATCTCCATTTTTATTTTTCCTACAATAAAAAACTTAAGGGTTTGTCATTAAACGTGTGAAACCTTACACATACATCATACATCAATTCATATGATAAATCATAAAGGTAAATATATTTTATATTCTATAGAAGGTGATATTTGTAACGTTTATAATATCATAAGACAGCTTTTTATATTTCATCATATATAAACCAATACGTATTCCTGTATGTAAACTTTGCAATTTAATGTACAATATTTGTTCAAACTAGTCCCGTCTTCTCTGTAAAACACTTTTCCATATGAAATGACTTATTGTCCAACATCTCTCTATCTTTCTTCCTGACTTTCACTCCCACCCTTTCTATTTGTTCTCTATCTTCTCCCTGCTTCATTCTCTGCATACAGAGGAAGTTATTTTCCTCTCTCGGCTCCTCCGTCTCCTTCTTTCACTTCACACTTTTCATGCCGTTTCCAAGGAGCTTGAGGAGGTGGCGAGCGGTCTGGAGGAGGTGCCGAGCAGTCAGACGACACTTGCCAAAAGGATATATTTCAGATTGTGTACATGAAAGACAGGACAAAGGTTCTCACAGCCTTTCCTTTTCTTTTTTCCTTTTCTCTGCCGAAGGATAAAATTGGAAAGCAGAAAAGGTGGAAAAATAAGATTAAAAGCAAGTGGGTAACTAAAATCAGTCATTTATCTCACCGGCATTTACATCGTCGCAATTTTAATAATTTATTAAATGGAAAAAATAGCAATTATCATAATTTAACATTATCCTTCCTCGATTCTCTATCAATCTCTCTCTCCCTCCTTCTTTCTCACCCTCTTTCCCCTTTCACTGCATTGTGTGTCCCTTTTTCCCATTCCCCTCTCTCTCGCTTGTTCTCCGTACCCCCGGATCCCAGGCCATCTCCCTGTCCAAAGCCCGTCTCTTCCCATTACATTATGTGTGAACAAACACACAGCAAAAAAAAAAAAAAAAAATTATCCTTGACTTCATTTTCACGGTCGGCCATTTTCCCAGGGCATTCCATACATACTTCCTGTTGCCCCCCGCCCTCCCTCACAAGCTCTCTAAGGCATGCTAATTGGGTTCCATTAAGTAAATACTGTATCAATTAAATGACAGCTCTTAAAACAAAAGAGTCCTTTCAACGCAGAAGATCCCGGGCGAAAATAAAGCTGTGCTTTTCCTCCACGGACACGCACGTTTCGTTTTCTTCCCACTAAAGTTTTTCTTTTTTTTTCCCCCCATGCATTCTTGTACCCACTTCCCATGGCGAGCTGCTCATTTGGTCTCACGAGCATTGTAACACACTATTTAGCAATGATTCTGCACAATCAAATGCAAAAAAATAGGTGAGAAGTGTGACTGTTTATGCGCCATTGGTGGGCTAACTTGGAAAATGGTATATCATTCTTAGACTTTTTTAAGGTTTAGGGTCAGAAATGCACTTAAGAGTTTGTTATAACAAGCATATATTTCCAGCCAGTTGTCACCAGTATTTTATGTATTTGCAATAAAAACTGAGGCAAGTCCTTAAGACCTTGGGACTTAGCTCCCCCTGGTCTGCAGCGCCGTTAGAGACTCTTGTAATCTCTACGGCTGAGGTTTATCGGGGCCCGTTAGACATAAGCCAAGTCTGAGGACATTCATCTCTTGTGTGCAAGAGTTTTATTATATCTGTGTCTAGTGGCACTTAGTTGAGCTTTAATGCATGGAGTTAAAAGGGATATTTTCCCCCGTATGAAATCAGCTCAAGGCTCCAGTCCATTAGAGAGTCTGTGTGCGGGCGTGAGCCTGGCCATACACAGGCCCCAGCCAACTGAACAAGGTCCAGAGATATTAACCTTAATAATATTTACTTTAGCGCAAATATGAATAAGACCCGCCCAAATCCTAAAGCTGATGGAATAATAACAAGGGGAACAAAAACACACACGGCGTTCATTTTGTCACGGGCAAAAAAAAAATAAAAGTGAAAAAAAAAATGCTGATTGTGTTCCACTGCATATGACCCCTGGGGCCGGTCGACCGCAGCTGCCGCTGAAACCCCTTTAATCTGGGGTCAAAGGTCGTACGCTCCTATATCACACTCTTCCTGAAGCGACTGGACAGTGGGAGGCCTCCAGAAAGAAGCGCCGGGTCAAGCCAATGGTTCGCTGCTAAGCCAGTTCCCCCGCTGAAGCCAGCCGCCTTGCCCGCTGCTCCCCGCTACCCCTCATGCTTGGCACAGAGACCGTGTTGGCGTCGGTCCAACCTGCCCTCCGTCGGTTTTCCCAGGGTTCGCGGGAGTAGCGCATTACTGACATAATCCCACTTCCCATTGCAGTCAAACTCCCCTGTGAAAAGGGTGATGTGTGCAAGCAGAACCACCTAGCGCCACTTTTTCTTCTGGCTTGCGGCTTGTAGTGCTCAGACTTTCCTTGGCACCGACAACTGTTTTTTTCCCACACCATGTGCCAAGCTTTGGTTCATTAAAAAAAACTTAAACATATGTGTATGTGTCATGTTGATTATCAGAGACCATTTTTAAATGACAGAACAGACTCTCTCGCTCTAATGCCTTAGTTTAAGCGCTGAGTGCTGTGCTGTATTTGTTTTGGCATGAAGACTTTCTCTCTGAATACTTTCAGGCCGGTTTCTTTCTCTTTCTTTTCTTAAGATTTATGAGAACATATTTTATATATTATTCGGTTCAGTATTGAGGTTTATATTTTTTTTTTAAAAAGAACAGAAAAACTCATGGTCTGTATATTAAAAATAGTAAATTGTAAAAGATTTCTTAATCTTTTATTAAAGATAATATAAAAATGTATCAAAGATTGTTCTTTAAAATTTCTACTTAAGAGTAGCCTGTATGATATCCGTTCAATTATTTGCAGCCAGATATCATGTTCAAAGTTTTTTCTCATTTTGAGTTTATACAAAGCTTCAGACAAATTTCTCTTTGATTTTTCTTTCAAAACTGCAGTTAATTTCCCCAGCGTTCCCGGCCCGCTGGAAATCAGTGAACAGTGACACCTAGTGGTCAGGTTATTTTTTTAGTGGACTGCTTTATTTTGGATGTGTACTTAAGCTGTTCAGATGAAGAACTTTGCTCACAGCAGCGCCCCACCTGGGAATCAAACATGCAATCTTTACGTTACAAGCCCAGTTAGCAACCCATTACATTACACTGTCACCTGTATTTATATTTTATCTTTTCCAGGGGTCCCCAAACTTTCTTGAGAGCCACGGGGTCTGCTGAGTTAACCTACTGAGCACTTCATTATTAAGGCAGTTTATGACACCGCCTCACCTGGTTTCTTAGGGATAAATTGCTTGCTGGTTTTATGGTGAAAATCTGTAGCACTCCTGAACCTATGTTGGGGAAACACTCTTCTCTTGCTTTAATTAGGTTGAAATATTGGGAAACGGCTACTGGCAATTTCTCAGGCAAACGTGGTGTGTCTCAAAGTGATTTATCATAGACACAAACTATAATGTGGGAACAAACTCACAAAAGTAAGGAATTCATACCTTTTCTCTCCCTCCTCTGGGACAGTGATACAAGACAAAAAAAAACAAAAAAAAACAATGATAGACCATTTTGACTGTGCCACGGGCGGCATCCAAGAGGTGACAGAGGCTGTGGTCACATTGTGGTTCACGTTCAAACTTCAAACCTTTCTACAGTCTATGGTTCAAACCCATGCCATCAGTGGCAGTTGCCCTACTTGACCAGAAGAAGACCACAAAAAGGCCTCTCAGCTGGCCAGGGCCCCTGTGTAAGACTGGGTGGTCAAAGGTGACTTGCAGGTGTTCATTGAGTGGATACTGTGACCCTCCCGTTCCGTCTGCTGGCTCTGCTTCTGGTTTTCCTTTTCAGGGAGACCTGTGTGGGGTCGGGAGTCAATTAACCACAGGTGGGACACCTGGGCCGCTGCACGGCGGAAATAAAAGGACCGGTCCCGGCATGTAGTCTCTCTGCCTCTCTCTTCCACCGCCTGGACGTTTTTGGCTTTTGGTTTACTGGCTTATATTAACACTTTTACACGCATCCACACCTTCCTCCGTTCATGCATATACGTTAGTAGAACACCCGCACATACATTCCCACAAGCGGCCCTTTATGTTCGTTAATTCTTTAATAAATGTAGCCTACTTTTGTTATTCCTTTCAAAAACGTGTCTCCTGGCATTTTATGTTGCTCGATGTTATCTTAACGGGCGTAACCTTATGTAATATCAATAGTTTCAAAAATTGTGACGGTGTGTCCCTGCAAACAAATGGTCCCATACGCACAAATGAAATATTAATTATTCACTTAAATTTTGGAGAAGTCAAAATGCAAAGGGAACGCTGCTTCATTTGGAGTTGAGGGAAGTCGGGCTTTTCAAAGAGACGGACCAGGGACAAGACCATATGCTAACATTATAAACGAAGGTTACAGGGTGAGTCTTTCCATAAGATGAAAATAAACGTTTGACAATGTTGACTCTAGAAAAATTGTATTTTGATGTAAAATGTATTAAGACACATGGTTACTGGTGTAATCGGCACTTGTGCGGTTTCACTGTCGTGTACATTCCTGCTTGCTGTCACAATATTAGGTTAGGTAACGTTACTTCCTAGAAAGCTATTGTAAGTAGCTAGCAAGGTAGCCACGGTGATGGTTTACACACGAACCATGTAGTTGGTAACGGACTTACTGCAATAAATGGACGGAATATGAATTTAAATGTGTTTATATATATATATATATATATTAGTTAAATTGTGTCTTGTGTGTGTACGCTAGCAAGCGTGCTACGTTAAGTTGAATTGCACGGGACGTTTACGCAAAAGCATTTGAAATATAACACATCAGCAATTATTATTGTTTGATATATCAGGGATATAGTAAGGTAAAAACTTTACTGACCGTCATAAGGTGTATTGTATACAAGTCACCCAAGACTAAATTTCTTTAAGATTACTAGAATAGATGGATTGCATTTGCAGTACAAAGTATGCATGAGTAGGCCTGTAAATATAGCTTATTAAAGAAAGGCAGAACGCTAAGTTCATGTTGTCTAGAGGTATAGTAAATATAATGCTAAAACATAATTGTAAAATGATCTGAGAAAGGTTTTAAGAAATTATCAAGATTTGAAAAATCTACAGAAGTAATTCTTCCAAGACTTGAACTTTCTCCTTTTGTTCTGTGGGCCAGTGGCAAGTGGGCTCAGTGCTAGAGGTCCATAATGGATGTGGACACTCCAGAGGAGGTGCTGGCGGAGTTTAAGGAGAGGCGACTCGGAGGCTGGGGCGTCCTGCAGCTTGCTGCCAGCACGGGGCTGGCTGTATACGCCATGTGGGCGGGGCTCATCATGCCAGGGTTCCGGAGAGTTCCGCTGAAGTTACAGGCAAGATGTGGGTCGGGCTTGAATGGAACTCTTGAATGAGTCTGCAACTTCGTAAATCAGGATGTGGTTGTTGCAGAGTTAGTCAGAAAATCCAGAATTTTCCAACATTAAATATCTCAATCAGAGCCAGAGGACTTGGCTATGTGAAAGTACACACATTAAAGGGTAATTCCACCCAAAAACAACATTAACCTCAAAATGACATATACCTCTACCACTTCCTGGTCTCTGAAAGACTACAGTGGCTGCGACCCAATCCAGTTTTTGCTCCACCCTCGTAAACTGCACTTGCAAACTTCACTTGGGAGGATGTGACGCACATACCAATAAAACAGGAGTATACATTTGCGTTCAGCGAGTGGGAGGGAGCGAGGGCGGAGCGGGTTATTTGAATTGAGACACACTTCACCCCATCTATACATGGAAATTAACCATGCTGCTGCACAGTGGCGTATCGTGGGATCTCGGATCATGTAAAACGTCTGTCACCGTAGCCTACCTTTAAATCAGGGATCTCAAACTCAAATCCTGGAGGGCTGCTGTGTCTGCTGGTTTTCGATGTGTTCCTGCACTTAAGTGTTTAATTTAAGTCATTGATTGGCTAAAGAGTCTGCACACCTTGTTTCCAAGGCCTAAATTAGCTGCTGATTGAAAGGAAATCACAAAAACCAGCAGACACAGCGGCCCTCCAGGACTGGAGTTTGAGATCCCTGCTTTAAATGGATGAAACGCTCAACCTGTTTACATTAATTATCAGTCAAGCAATTAATTTACTGAATAACAAATATCAATAAATACAGCAAGTTGTGTAGACTAGCATATTTCTTTGTGTCATAAAATTGTGTGGCATTTAAATAAAGCATTTAAACCGAACATATTCTCAACCTGTTTTCGTTTATTTTGCTTGCTTATGTCAATCAAATAAATTATTTGAATAGCCTCAGGAAAAATTATTACATTACATTCATTTAGCAGACGCTTTTATCCAAAGCGACGTACAATAAGTGCATACAGAGACATCATCAAGATCACTACAGAACAGACAAGACAAAGCACATCCTTCCCATAATGTAGCAGCTATCCTAGTAATGAACGTTGACTGTAGTTCACAGTAAGCTGTGGGTAAATCAGCTATACTACACTTCTATTCTAAATACTATTATAAACTATAACAAACAGACAGGAAAACACAGGGAACTAGTAAACACAGGGAACTGATATTCCTAGGTTAGAATATCAGTCAAGGTGGAGTCTGAAGAGGTGTGTCTTCAGGCCTCGACGGAATGCAGGCAGGGTTCGAGTAGAACGTAGGGGAATGGGAAGTTAATTCCACCACTGAGGAGCTAAGGTGGAAAAGCTCCGCAGTCGGGACGAGTGAGAGCCGTTGAAACGGAGGGGGGGGGAAGTGCGAGTCGCCCTGCTGTAGAAGAGCGAAGTGGTCGAGCAGGAACATAGTTCTGGATTAAGTCCTGCAGGTAGGCGGGGCCTGTCCTATTGGCTGCAGTGTAGGCCAGGGTCAGAACTTTGAACCTGATCCTGGCTGCAACTGGCAGCCAGTGGAGTGACCTCAACAGGGGGGTTACATGGGAAAACTTCGGGAGGTTGAACATAAGCCGGGCAGCTGCATTCTGGATCAGTTGAAGAGGCAGAATGGCGCAGGCCGGTAGGCTTGCGAGCAGGGAGTTGCAGTAGTCCAGGCGTGAGGTGACCATGGTCTGGACAAGAAGCTGGGTGGAGTAGGTGGTCAGGTACGGTCGAATCCTCCTGATGTTGTACAGGAGGAACCTGCAGGACCGAGCCGTCGCCCTGATGTGCTCTTTGAAGTCCAGCCGGTCGTCCAGGACCACCCCCAGGTTCCTTGCAGAGCGGGAGGCAGCCACCACGGTCCCATCAACGGTGATGGAGAGGTCATGTAGTGGGGAGGTCTTGTACGGCATGAAGAGGAGCTCTGTCTTGTCAAGGTTGAGCTTCAGGTGATGGGTAGCCATCCACTCAGAGATGTCAGTCAGACAAGCGGATATCCTCTCCTTAACCTGTGGGGTAGAGGGAGGGAAAGAGAGGAAGAGTTGATTATCATCAGCATAGCTGGGTCATTCTCACGAAACCTTCCCCGGAAATGAATTTCTTTTGAAATTTTCAAAAGCTACTGACAAGCCATTTCTGTTGTAAACACTTAGAGTAGGGTCTTACTTTGTTTGTAATGATAATTTGGTCTTTTGTAATATTAATTTATTTTGTATTTTTAAGCATTTTACATGGCAACTGCAAAAAATCTCATTACCGTAACACCAGTAAGAAGTTCATAAAAACTAACAATTATACATTTTTCATAATATATTAAAACTGGATTACTTATTAAAGAGTCAAAAGATAAATATGGTACCAAAAATATAAAAATTTTACATTTTAAAAATATATGAATTAAACAAATTCTCATTACCGTAACATGAGTCATGTTTTGAGTAGTTAATTTTGAGGTGATAATTTGTACACTTATTTATCATTTGAAATATTTACATGTATACTCATATAATTTGTCATATTTTCACTTGAGCTTACTAATTCACAGTGTATAATATCCATAAAAAGAATACTTACAAAATAATGATGCATTACGGTAATGATAAGGTCGTTACGGAAAATGAGAAAGCCTATTTCGGTAATGAGAACCAATTAATTTCACAACATGGAGAGCATTAACAATAAGCAGCATTCAGGTAATTTGAATAAAAGCATTAACTAGTTTACACACTTCAGTATGCCTACTCTTATCTTTTGCTATCCGTTACACTCACTGGGCCCCATTCATGAAGCGCGTGCGCATATTTAGGAATTTCTTCTTCTTATAGTATCTGTCTGAATTTTTTCTCCATTTTTGCTTCTGATTTTCATGCTCTTTGTGGCATGAGAGAAACAGGCTGTAGTAATCAATTTTTCTTTCTTTTTAGGTACCTGTGGAAATACAGTTGAAACCAAGCAGTTAAGCATGGGCTAATTCTTATACTTTCAAAGTTCAATATGTAAGATACTGTAGCTCTATGAGTAGAGTTTGAGTAAGAGCACTCTTTTAAGGTAAATTTAAATAGTCCAATTTAAAAACTACATTGGGTAACACGTTACATTACTCCGTGTTAATTACAATTAAGTACATAGGCAATCACACTAACTAACAATGTAACTAAATACGCATAATAACGCATAGTAACCATGTAATTATAACTGAGCTTTCCAGCTGTTACAAGTTGTAATTACATGCTTAGCATGTATTATTATGCATTGTTACATTTAGATACATTGTTAGTTACAATGTAATTAGTGTAATCACATATGTAATTAATTGTAATTAACACAGTGTAATGTAAAGTGTAACCCTACATTTTAAATAATTTAAATAAAAATAGGTGTTTTCATTAATTTATTTCATAGCGCGAACCCCAAAAGTGTCTGTATTCTTACACCCGGCGCAGGGGTCATTATAGCGCCCAGCGCTCATGTTGTTTAAATACCAAGTGATCTTGCGCCCATAGCAAGTGAACTGGGCGGGTTGGTCTTAAGATGAGGTGTGGCCCGGATAATTTTTGGCGTATTGCCATCTTGAGCCAGCAGAATGCGCTTGCACTAAAACCACCACAAACCTGGTCTAAAGTTATGTCGCAGTTATTTATATGTTATTTTAACAGCGCAATGTACATGTGTCTACATAGGCTTGTGCACAACGCACGTCACCCTCCTGTACACCCTCCTGTCTGACTACACTAGCATTCATACAAGATATCAAGATTACATTGTGAAATAGGGATGAATATTTTTCCCAAAAATATAAATGTTCTCTCCCGCAATAGACGCAAGTTGTCCCTGTAATCCCAGGGAAATTGACTTGTTTTAAAGCATTAAGCTACCGGTAAAAACGAGTTGGTCATATTTCCATAAGCAGGACATTATAAAACAAGGTAAGTATGCGTGAACCTATGGGTTCCCAACCTGACAGCTTTTGTGTATTTAGTGTCATAATTAAGCCAAGATAACACTATGTAATTATGAGAATATGAATTTCGGATGAAGCTTGAATTTCGCTAGCTGAAATGCATTGTCTGTGATCTGACTGCTGTGAAAACATGGAATTGATGTTCATTGTATAATCAAACGAAATTCGTTAAACAAGCAGTCTAATTTGGCGTTTTCTAAGGTGAGACGGAAGCCATAACCTATTATGTTAGCTTGTTGCAGGTGCTTTTTAACTAAATGAAACCGCATATATTTCCTAAAATAACAGCACTGTCGGGAATTACCAGGAACCCGTACCCGTGGTGTTAAACCCTAATGTTAAAGATTATTATTGTGTACATCAAAACGCGTCATAATGGTTAATCCAATAATATTGATCATACTATTGATCCATATATATATATATACATATATATAACTATATTTTTAGTTTTTTCCAGATTTTAAATAAATCAACATTACGGTAATGAAAACCTATAGTGTCGTGTACAGGGGTTACAGAAGAAATTATAGACTTTTTGAGCTAAAACAGAGAGAGCACAAACTCACCTTGTATCCATCTTCTTAATGTCTTTCAGTGAAGCATCATGGGAGAAAAAACCTTTATTTAAAAGCTCCTTCTGATTTTGACAGGAACTTAAACAAATATCACGGTAATGAGAAACATGGACCCAGACACCATGTTTTTTGCCTAAAATATATTTATTATTAAGAGTGAAAATATAATTTTTAAGGTTAAAACATAGGATTTAATATTCTTAAAAATATTTTTAATTGTTTTCGTAAAATAATGTAATTTAAAAGAATATATACCTGCATTGTGGACCTGAAATCTCATTGCGACGCATTACGGTAATGAGATTTCTGGTGTAAAATGTGCGAAAACTACAAAAATTAGGTCTAACATCTAAAAAAACATGAAAGAACAAGAAACAAGGCATCATGCTCTTTACAGTGATATAAAACTTTTGCAGGTTATTTATGATTTTGCAACTTATTTAAGCACAGACATGGTTTATCTTGGTTTCGTGAGAATGACCCAGCTATGGTCAGGGGCGCCCGCAGGATTTCTTCCCGGGGTACGCAACAGAGGAGGCCAAGCCATAGGCTACATGAAAACAAAGCCACTACTTAGGACTAACGTTACAACGTAATTTACCGATATATTTTGCACTCATAGGGTCGCATATTACAAGAAGTTCTAACGTAGGAGTAGGCCCAGCCTACGTTAAAGTCGGATCTTTCATCAGCAAAACCGGAGAGACTTACTTCACAATAGAATGGAAATGTTGCGCGCAAAAAGATGTTACGTGACTTACAGTAGCCTGATCTTTCATAAGGAAAACCGGAGACCTCACAATAGAATGGAAATGTTGCGCGCAACAAGCTGTTACGCGACTTACAGCACAGTTAATGTTAACACAATGAAAACACTTCTGACAAGTCAATGTAACTATCGAACATGCTCAACAAAATGTATTCACTGCTTAAATTTCTAATAAAATATTATCACTGAATGCTCGCCAATTGTGTGTGTGTGTGTGTGTGTGTGTGTGTGTGTGTGTGTGTGTGTGTGTGTGTGTGTGTGTGTGTGTGTGAGTGTGTGAGTGTGTGAGTGAGTGAGTGAGTGAGTGAGTGAGTGAGTGAGAGAGACAGAGAGAGAGAGAGAGAACACGCCACTGCAAATAAAAGAACATGTTGCCTCAATCACTGCATAAAAATAAATCGCATCTTACCCTTAAGCCCTATTCGGACGGGATAAGTTTTACAGGGGGAGTTGGGGTAATGTAATTACTGGAAGAGCTCCGCTATTTTAGTTCCCATGTCTAACTTTTACGGACTGCGCGCTCCCGCACCAGTAAAGATTCCGGAGTCTTTTACCTACTGTTAAATGTCCTGTAAAAATTACCCCAGGTTAAAGCTATCCCGTGCGAATTGACATGTCCGGTAAAATTCTGTTATTTCCTGTGATAAATTAGTTTTCCCCAGTCTTTTCTACTGGTTTTTCCACGTAAGCACTCGAGGACGCCTTTGGTTGTGCTCTCTTCGGTCCAACTATTGACCGACCTCTAAATGAATGTAACGTTACATTAAATAAGAAGACAGAGAGCAAAAAAACAAAAAACAAAAAACAAAACAGGCTAAAAAGTAGGCTACAGTGGGGCAACGCTTGTGGCCGTTTTAGGTAAGCTTTTGTAGCCTAGCTATAGCCGTACATACATGTTATGGCCTAACACTGTTTCTTTTCAAGCTAACGTTAATAAAGAGGTGTACCGTGTAATTGCAGGATTCATCACGCTTTTTGTGGACATGTTTGCCATGCCAACATTGTCTCCACGTAGTTTTTTTTTTTTGGCGGCTCAGTTTGCAGTGAAGATAGGATATGTGTAACGTTGTATGACTCGTGGGGAACATTTGTGAATGTTCATAAGGCCATGTAAAAAAAACAAAACGTTTTTGATCGTCCCCGCCCGACATCCGAAAAAGGCCCCGACGACTTTTTATTTTTTCGTGACCATGGCCAGAAGTTGCAGAAAACACGGGGAAATCCTATTTCTAAGCCATTTGGATAGAAAATCGTACTCGCACCGCACTAGGAGATCCTATCCGATCCACTAAGCCCTCTATCGACCACCACGCAAAATTGTTAGAGCGCGTGTGCAGCATGAATTTCAAAACAAAGCCTATCCATGACAGGGCATGCTTATAATCATATTGACCTAGGCTATTAAATGTTTTATGATTGCTTGAACTTTGGTCTATACAGTATTTTATTGTTGTAAAAAAGGTTTTGTAGCCAGATCTGGTCTATGGTGTAGTACAAGCATAAAACCAATAACATACAATCAATCAAGGAACATTTATTGACCAAAAATACATGAAACATTACAATCAATATGAGCAAAACTGATGTTGACAGGCTACAATTAAACAGAAGCAATTTTGTCGAGAGACGCAATGTTCTATATATTCTGTCCTCTTTATTTCTCTCTACGGTCCGCTGTACCTGGTGCTTAAATAAAAAAATAATAATAATAAAAACCGCCCTCCCTACGACTTTTTAAAAAAAAGAAAAAAGGACGATCAACAACTTATTTTTTTTACATGGCCTAATCGCCAATTGCGTCTGTCATGCTGTTCCGTAGGTAGGTTTTCAGACGTCTCAAACAGCTGAATGAGCGCTCGACCGAAGCAGTAGACACGGGCATCGTAAGAAAGACTTTCAGTATGCTATGAAGTATTCGTTTAAGTTAGTTATCTTGACTGACAAGTAAAAAGGTAACTCTAAACTTTTCCCGGTCTAAAGAAAAAGGTGATCCTCCAATCACTTTCAACGGTGTCTTCCAATCTTCAAATGTTTGAAATATGCAAAACTTGGAAAATACAATAACCAGGCAATACAACAAAGACAATAAGCAAATATAATTCCTCAACATCGTAGAAACAGAGACGCAGAGACTTTGACAATTCACGTCAGTTTTAATGGAAATACTAATTTTGCTGTTGTTGCTAAGGTACGCAGACTGCGTACTCTGCGTACAGCTGGGGGCGCCACTGGCTATGGTATGAGAAGCCATGTGAATTAATTACTGAACCAACAGACTTAGTATACATAGAGAACAGCAGAGGACCCAGTACAGATCCCTGCGGGACTCCTGTAGACAGGGGACAGGGAGCAGAGACGGAACCCTTCCAGGAGACTTGGTAAGATCTATCAGTGAGATATGATACAAACCAAGAGAGGGCAGTCCCAGAAATGCCCATCAGCGAGTGTAGAGATCAGGAGTTTGTGGTTGACCGTGTCGAATGCCGCAGACAGGTCAAGGAGAATCAGAACAGAGGAGAGGGAGGAGGCTCTAGCAGTGGCGAGTGCCTCCATCACGGCCAGGAGAGCAGTTTCAGTGGAATGGCCGGTTCTGAAGCCGGACTGATGCGGGTCAAGCAGGTTGTTCTGGTGGAGAAAAACAGACAGTTGGTTAAGGACAGCGCGTTCAATTGTTTTGGACAGGAAGGGCAAGAGAGATACAGGACGGTAGTTCCTGACATCAGAGGGATCCAAGCTAGGTTTTTTAAGGAGTGGGGTTACACGGGCAGTTTTAAAGGCAGCAGGAACATGGCCACAGATTAGGGAGGTGTTGATAATGGAGGACAGATATGGAAGGAGCTCAGCGGATATAGACTGGAGGACTGCTGAAGGTATGGGGTCTAGTGGACTGGTGGTTGCGCGATGGCGCGTCACAAGCTGGAGCACATCTGAGTCCTCCAGAATCTTGAAGGACGACAGTGTAGCGATGGGTTCAGTATGGGGGATGTGGGGTGTCACCGGATGCGTGAAGGAGTTCCGGATCGTGGCCACCTTCCCCTCAAAGTGGGTCAGGAAGTCATCTGCAGAGAGGGAGGAGGGTGGAGGGGGGATGAGCAGGGAGGAGAAGGTGGAAAAGAGTTTACGTGGATTACACATGCATCAATTTTAGACTGGAAAAATTAGGTTTTAGCTGATGTGGTTGCAGCTGTGAAGGCTGCCAGCAGAGTGTGATAGGAGGCCAGGTCATCTGGGGATCTGGATTTCCTCCACTTTCTCTCAGCGGCTCGCAGCATGGTTCTGCTGGATCTGAGAGAATCCGTCAGCCACGGGGAGGGGGGTGATGGTCGAGCTGGTTTGGAGACAAGAGGACATAGTGAGTTGAGAGACTGAGAGAGGCATGAGTTAAACACAGAGGTGGCAACATCAATGGGCATTTTAGCAAAGGTAGCAGGAGGAGGAAGTGCAGAGAGAGCAGAAGTAGTGAGAGAGGACTGTGAGAGGGTGCGGAGATTTCTCCTGAACATAACAGTGGGTGGGTTGTTAGCAAATTATGTGGCCTATAGGCTAATGATTAACAAATGACAGTGACAAAGAGATAACTAAAGTGAGATTGTTTAATAAGGGTGGCAATAATTCTGAATAATTAACTGACAAAAAAACCCAAAGTTTTTTCCATGTGGAGCATTCAGCATAATTTACAGCTAAATCTAGTCCCACCCCCCAATTCCCATAGAGATCCATTCAAATGCAGAGACGTTATAGTATCGCTTGTAAGAGTATCAGAAAATAAGATATCAAGAGTCTTTTGATGTTGTTGGGTCACAGACCCAAAACAAATTTAAAGGCACAGTCAACTTAGTGTATGTAAACTTCTGACCCACAGGAATTGTGATATAATGAATTAAAAGTGAAATAATCTGTCTGTAAACAATTGTTGGAAAAATTACTTGTGTCATGCACAAAGTAGATGTCCTAACTGACTTGCCAACACTATAGTTTGCTAACATGAAATCTGTGGAGTGGTTAAAAATTAGTTTTAATGACTTCAACCTAAGTGTATGTAAACTTCCGACTTCAACTGTGTTACAGACTTCTGGCTAATGTTTTCACGATACCAAACGTAGATACATAAAGGGCCGTATTTCCCGTTTTTCTGGAGACTGAGCTAATGATGGTGGTATTTTTTCAGTATAACGGTTACATTAGTTACGTGGCCTCTCTAGTCTCGAAGAAATGCTACACTAGTCACTAGCAGGCACTACACTAGCAGTAAAATGCCCAGCCCCTCGGCCTCCGCTTCTGTAACGTCATTCAGTGGGCCTGGCAACCTGTTGTCTGAACTTTAAGTGCCTTGGCCATTGTAGTTTATAGTAAACCAGGTACCTGGTACATGCGCAGTAGTTTGGGGCTATATCTCTGCTCTCACTACAGGTAGAAAGTTGGCAGAGAGTTCATTTTAATCAGGAGGAGAGCTACTTTTCTACAAACCAAACATAATTTTTGGGTGGAATTACCCTTTAAGAGCTTGTTTTAATCTGAAAGCTGATAAAGGGAGAATGCATGCAACAGTTCTTGTAACCCCAGAGACATTTAGACAGAATGGCAGTATTTCCTATTTCATTGGAATTGAATAACACAAGGACCTAATTTCATTTTAAATTAAGTTTGAATGTACTCCTTCTTTCAGGTGCCCTACCTCCCGGCCAGCAGGAAGCAAGTTCACAATGTGATGTCACTGCTTAAGGGCCGCTCAGGAAACATTGCTGATTTGGGCTCAGGAGATGGAAGGATCGTGAGTAGACAGTCCCCGTCTAAGCCATCACGTCTCTCTTTAGACGCCTCACTTCCATTGTGTTTACATCATATGGTCAGAGGATGAAAAGATGTACTTTACCTGGCGGGTTTTTCACGAAGCGCAATTAAGCTGTAAACCTGCCTTATTTACATTATAGTAATTTGGCAGACGCTCTTATCCAGATTTCAGTAAGTCTGTATAGGTTCTCGGATAACTGTTTCACGAAGCAAGCTTGACTAGACAGTTATGTTGCTAAGGCAACATATGCATTGGGGCTAGCCTGGTCGGGAGCAGGCTAACGTGGTTCAAGCTGAGGGCACCACTCTAATGAAATGGGTTGGCATGTAATGTAGACTCATGGGAGCAGTATAGTGTAGTGGGAACTGCCCTGGCAGTTGTACCCCTGAGTAAGGTACTAAACCTAAATTCTTTCAGGAAATATCCGGCTGTATAAGTGGACTGTATGTAAAATAAAATAAAGGTTTTCAACATCAACAAGTTGCTCTGGATAAGGGTGTCTGCTAAATGTAACAGTTGCAGATTTCAGTATTTCAATTTCAGTATTATTATGCATTTAGTTTATCGTACTAATACTGTACTACGACGGGTCATTTCGGTCATAGGTATGAAAATTGGGAGGTTTTGGGGAGCCTGGTTGTAATGGTTGGAGAAGGAGGGTGGGTAAAGCAATCCTGTGGCTAGTGACTCGGACGCAGCTTTCAGAATGCATGCACAAATCACTGTGGTCGCAGACGCCTGCCTTGCAGTTGAAAGTTTGTAAGTGGCAGAGCATTCAGCCTTTGCCACCTGTCAATAACTGAGTGTTTTCATGACCTTGTGTACCAGGTGCTGGAGGCCTACAGCCAGGGGTTTCACCCTGCAGTGGGTTACGAGCTCAACCCCTGGCTGGTTCGCTTGTCCTACTTCCATGCCTGGAGAAGTGGGCATTATGGGAAAGTGTCCTATTTGCAGAAGGATCTCTGGAAGGTGCGTATCTGTAATAGCGCAAGCTTTCGTTTGCTGAAAATGGAACAATTCTAAGAATGGAATTCATAGTTGAATTCTCATAACTTCTCAAGACCCTCTGCCATAAAAATGCTTCTCAATAGAGTGCTACAGTCATGACGTATTAGGTTTCTTCCGGGCATGGATTCCCTCGGCAGATTTCCAATGCTTTTTTCCCGTAGGGATTTTGAGGTTTTGTCGAATATAAGGTCTGTGGTTAATATAAGCCTAAAATATTTTCACGTTTTGTTAATCAAGATAATCCCGACAAAAAAACACACTTTTTGTCTGCACTTCAACCCCATTGCCATTGTATCCTTTCCAAATCAAAGTGCTAGAGTACAGAACCAAAATAACAACGAGATAATCAATGTTATTCACTTCACCTGTCAGTGGTTTTAATGTTGTGGCTGATCAGTGTATTAAACAGAAGGAACCAAACATAAATACTATGATAGTAAGCACTTGTTCTGTGCAGCTTTTGAATGTTTTTTATGGATAAACAAATTTGTCGGCTCAAGTGAATTGAGTTTCCCTGTTTTTTACGAGCACATTTTATTAACTTAAGAGTTGCTGCTGGCTAGTACGGTCAGTGCGAAGCTACTTAAAGCATGTTCTTGTGCTTTACTCTGAGCTAACTGTAGCTATTTGTCACACAGTTCATTGAGACAGAAGGCAGAGAAACTTGGGCTTGGGTGTGTTTAGAAAAGCAGGAGAAATCTGATTATGGTCTGAGTACCGAAACGTTAAAATAAATGCAGCATGTCAACTGAAAGCAGTATATTGCATTGAGCGGTGCCGCATGGAGTTCCTTCTTTTTTACTTAAATAAATAAATAAATAAATAAATTTGTGTTTGTGGGATTGGTATTGTGGAATACATCTCGTATTTCCCCAATGGGTCCATTACATGCTTGGTTAAGCTTGTTTGTTTGTTTGTTTGTTGTATGGCGGTGTTACCTATGGCAGTGAGTTCAGCTGCCAGCAAATGGAGCGGTCGCCTCTCACGCCACTCTTCATTCCGCTGGCTCAAGAGCGTTCCTCACTGGCACAGATGTTATTAATGTGCACTAGGGCTGCAACAGTTAATCAAACTAATCAATTAAATCGATTATAAGAAATCATCGATTACGTTTTCCCCGCGTCTATTAGTTGATAATAAAAAAAGAAAAAAATACATTTTTAAAAATTTATTATTATTTTTTTTATAATCTCTCCAAAGCGCTCATCTCGCGGCTAAAAGTTTTGCCACCATTTTCGACATTCTATCTGAAAATGTCAGAAGTGTCCCAAGCCTCTGCCATCCCTGCCCCAAGATATGGGAGAGGAGGAGGGGTAAAGTGGAGGGAGGGTAGAGAGAGGGGAAGAAATTGAGGGTGGGATGGGTGATTGGTTTGTTGTTTGTTAATAATGTATATTTAATTAAATAAATAATAAATAAATTCTTTGATGAAATTATATGACATTTTTGTTCAGATCTGTCATTGTTATATCAATAAATTGTTCTGTTTTGGGGGAAAAACCTGTGCTTCTCGATTGTTCGATTAATCGAAAAAGTAATCGATAGAATAATCGCTAAGAAAATAATTGATAGTTGCAGCTCTAATGTGCACCTGTCTTATGATCAAGAAAAGCAATCTGTTATAGCAAAACTGTAAAAAGAAACTTGTTTTTCAAAATGCAATACAAAAGAGTTAACACCCCCCCCAATGGTGATGTCATAGCTGGCGCCTGTGATCGCATTGCATTCGTTTATCAGATTCTCACATGGACAGCAACGTACAATGAGATGCATAAGAGCTTCCATATGTTATGCGAGCAACAGTGCCAGGCCTGGCCAGTAACATTCCCAGATCAGCAAGTATACGTGCATTAAAAATTTTTTTACCCACCAGTCAGTGGTGGCGGAAAACCGACTTGTTATGCGAATATGTTACTATGCCTGCTTGTCACTTGGCCAATACTGACCGTACCACAGGAGCTGTTATGGGCAGCTTGGCTTGTTGTGCGTGCAGTTGTATAGGCATGTCAAAATGTAAGAATACTATAAAAGTACAATTTAGCTTTGTAGCAAAGATTAAAAAAGAAGGAGCACATTGTCTTGGTTGTCCAGCTCTCCTGTTCAGAAATTTTTGGCTCCATCAAAACTGTTACTACAGTTATTACTTTCCCATAGCATAGCATTTAACAATTTATTTGAAGAATGCTCTTAAAACAGCGGACTCATAAGTATGCCCATTAAGGTTGACATGACAGGGAAAAGTGGGTAATTGGCAGTACACATCATAGATCTCAGTATTGCATATACTGTATCAGTAACTGCCTGCCGTTTACATTGTGGTGAATATGTGACTAAACAAGTATAGACCTCCAAAGCTCATATCAGCAAAGCTCATGTCCTACTATAGTCACGTACAGGTAATTAGTGCAGCATTTATAGGTAATCAGTGCATTTACAGGTAATTGGGAGTCCTTGTAATCAGCATTTTATTGTTTTAAGAGCACACTTATGAATCATGTTGCACCAGGCGGTTTCTAAGAATTATGAGGAAACAGTCTTACTATTTTTAGAAATAAAACTTAGGTAATACAGAACTTTAAATGCTATGGTCTTCTTTTTAAAAAAGACGTGTGTGCATTACCACTTCGATGCACTCTTTTGTTTTGCAGGTCAGTCTGGCAGATTGTAAGAACGTCACCGTGTTCTTGGCACCAAGCGTGGTGAGAACCTTCTGTACACTATGCTCATTTTAACTCTTATGTATCTTCAATAAGACTTGTACATAGAGTGCAATAATGCTATTTTTTTCTTTTCAAAAGAGAGCAGGTATGCCTTTTATGTAATATCCCCACTTTATTCACAGTAGAGAAAGTGTTGTGGCTAGGAATTGAACCTGCAGCCGCCAAGGGGGATTTTCTATACCGGTTTGAGAGTTGCCTGTGGACTGCTCAACGGTCTTGCCCACAGTTACACGCATAACTGCGCAAGGTGATGTCTAATCAGCACTTCCCTGTGCTTTTCAGCTACCTCTCCTCCAGAACAAGCTGCTCGCTGAGCTGCCTGAAGACGCCTTAGTGGTGGCCGGCCGCTTCCCCTTCACCGATTGGACCCCTTGTAAAGTTGAGGGAGAAGGAGTGGACCGGGCCTGGGCCTACCATATACAGGCCCAGAGGCAGCGCGCTGTCCCTCGTCAACCAGCAGAGGGCGCCCTAAGCTCCTGACCCACAGTCTGCTCCTGTGGAACCCCACTCTACATCTGTTTCTCATTTTGCCTGATTAATCAGGAAATAGTCGTTTTCCTAAACATCTCGAGCAGAGGCAGAGAATATGCCAGAAACTTCTGTGCTCTTTCACAGGTGATAGCAGGAGAGAATGCTCGACAGGAAAGCCAAATACTAGTGGCCACAGAGACATTGAAGTTTGAAAATCAGTTTTACTTGATTAATCGGGTAAATTGAGGCACAATCACATCCTGATGTGTGCGTATTCCATGCATCTCTTCTGCCTCCCTGAAGTCACTTCTGAAGAGCGAAGAGGCTGCTGGACCTGAAACGCAAAATTTTTTTATTTAAAATGCCTGAGCCACATGCTTTTAAAAGTGTTTTTATGCCAGAGATCGATCCCGGGACTGACGAACCATAACGGAGAACTTGACAGCGCCTAAGCTTTTGTCTTTATACGCTTGCATTTGTGTCCGGAAATGTCACTTCATAATTTCTTGGCAGAAAGTGGTTCAGTGGTCCACGCAGCTGGAAGTGAATGAAAACTAGAACGGCCCTTTCAGAAATAGCTGTATAAGCTGGGAGTGCCTTTTACTTCCTAGAGGGGCTTTTGACAACACAAAGAACACATGCTTCACAGACTGGATGCGTCTGAATGCACGCGGGCCCTCATTTCTCAACCACATTCACATACACGTATTGGCTCAGCTCCACACCCATTTGGCGATTTCTGAAATTTTAGAGTCGTGTAGAAGTTGCGTACCTCTCTGCGAACTTCAGACCATGCATATCCACACTTACTGGCTCATAAGTCATTCTGAAAGCCAAAGATGTTTTTTTTGTGTTGGGTGTGTAAAGAGGTTATTTAAAGGACAGTGCTGTACTTTCATTTTTTTTAAAAGGCTAGTGTTGTAGTCGAGACCACCTAAACCGAGACCGAGTCAAGACCAAGACTTTGAGGTGGCGAGACCGAGTCAAGACCAAGACTTTGAGGTGACGAGACCGAGTCAAGACCAAGACTGAGGGGGGGCGAGACCAAGACCAAGACCGAGAACCAATGGGCCGCTGTCCCTGCTTTTTTTTTTTTTATTTACATTTAATTATATCAGCCCCAAGGTGCGTCGGCCCACCGGGAAAATGCCCGGTATGCCAGATTACCAGTCCAGCGCTGTTTCCGTCCACTAAACCTATAAATCAATGATATTAAATAGTAGCATATTTTGTCATCTGTAACTAGTTTTCCGTGGTGGCCAATCAAATTTCTGTGGGGGCGGGTGCCACCACATGCCCCCCCCCCCCCTGGACACGCCCCTGGTCTCGACCGGTCTTGAAAAAAAATCCGAGTCCTCTTCATCCGAGACCGTGACAAGACCGAGACCAAATGCAGTCGATTCCGAGACAAGACCGAGACCTTCAAAATATGGTCTCGAGACCGGTCTTGGTACTACAACACTAAAAAAGGCCTTTAAACCTGCGCTCTCGTGTGGCTGCAGTAGGAGAACTAAAGAAACTCTAGAAGACGGTGAAGAAGCTTTCTTACTCGCTTCATTATGCAGATAAAAAAAACAAAAAAAAACTAGTCACACGGTTGAAACTCCACACGCTAAAACAACCAGTGTAATGATCATTTTATGGGGTGTTTATCAAAGTCATAATGAATTGTGTAAGTTTCTTCTAATAAACTATTTGCATAATATTTACTCAATATGTAATATTTTCATATTCATATTTAATATTTTATTTACAAGCATCTGGATGATGCATGTATTTGCTAGGCATACCTATGCTAAATGTAACACTGTATCCCCTAACCCATTTGCTTCCTAATAATGCTACATTCTCTATTTTTCTCTTGCACCTACTATGTCTTCAAACTTGATTGGAAGGGTGTTTATTGATTATTACCATTGGTTGTGACCCTGATGACGATTTCATTAGGCACTATTCGTTGGCTAAACCTGTATGTTTGCGCATAGGTAAGTGGTTAAATTACGCAAATCCTACATTCTGCAGGTGCAATATGACATCACACTGATTTTCTTGAGAGAGTTCTATCAACCAACACTTAGTTGATGGAAGCAGGGAAATGCAGGATTTGTTCCGGAATATCCCATACAAATTATCCCACCTTAGACACCATTGGTCAACAAGTTAAACTATCTTGGTCACGGAAGTTCCTGGCGACCTGTCATCTCTTTTTAAAAGTCATTGAGGTCTCTTGCAGCCAAGCTAGTCATAATTATAAGCCTGTATCACGAAACAGGATGACTGAGTTAGCTGGATAACTGCACTGAGTAAAAGCCGGAACAGTTATTTAAACGAGTCCTTGTTCCAGGTTTGGAAGGGTTCCGGGTTTTACTCAGTGCAGTTATCCAGCTAGCTCCGTAATCCTGCTTCGTGATATAGGCCCCAGGCATGTACAAATTTAAATGATCTATTTAATTTTAGGACTATTAATTATCATGTTCTTTTTTTGGTTGGTAATATAGCAGTTGCCTGGTTGCACATAACAACCAGTGAATCGTTCCCCTTCTAACAGGTCACAGTATCCCCTTCCAGGCACAACTTCAGAACCTCACAAAGCTGTCATAAGCGCCAAACACTTCCTCACACTGGAGATACTGAATGAGTGACATACTGTAAGCAATGCCGTGACATTAGAGAAACACTTCCCCTGGAAGCATCTCCACTCAATATTTTTGATAATGTGAACAGTATAGGTGAGGCGCTGAAAATTGCTGTTCAGTAGATTTACTTACAGTAGAAATGTTCATTGTAAACGGTCCAGTGGTCAAAATATAGATGGTATGAAATGGAATGTAAATTCCTGTGGGGGCGTGCCCTCCCCTTCTTTTGGTGCGTTCCTCCCTCCGACCGCCCCAAACCTCCACTGCAGATTCCGCAACCATCTGTTCCCTATTCGACCCCCCCCCCCCCCCCCCCCACCCTAACCCGCTTTACCAAATACAGATGTGGGCTGTTTACTGAAGGCAGGCAACAGGAAATTCCCAGAATCTTTAGGGGCCCCGAGACCGCTGGAACGAGACCCCACCGTCACCCCGAGTGCAATCTAACTCCACTAACTCATAATTCTGTCCTTCTGTGCGCAACATTACCGCGCTAACACAAATGACTTCTGTGCGCAACATTACTGTATAACACAAATTACTTCTGTTCTTCTGTGCACAACATTACTGCGCTAACCAAAATGACTTCTGTGCGCAACATTACTGCGCTAACACAAATTACTTCTGTTCTTCTGTGCACAACATGACTGCGCTAACACAAATGACTTCTGTCCATCTGTGCGCAACATTACTGCGCTAACACAAATGACTTCTGTCCTTCTGTGCGCAACATTACTGCGCAAACACAAATGACTTCTGTCCTTCTGTGCGCAACATTACTGCGCTAACACAAATTACTTCTGCCCTTCTGTGCGCAACATTACTGCGCTAACACAAATTACTTCTGCCCTTCTGTGCGCAACATTACTGCGCTAACACAAATGACTTCTGTGCGCAACATTACTGCGCTAACACAAATGACTTCTGTGCGCAACATTACTGCGCTAACACAAATAACTTCTGTGCGCAACATTACCGCGCTAACACAAATGACTTCTGTGCGCAACATTACTGCGCTAACACAAATTACTTCTGCCCTTCTGTGCGCAACATTACTGCGCTAACACAAATGACTTCTGTGCGCAACATTACCGCGCTAACACAAATGACTTCTGTGCGCAACATTACCGCGCTAACACAAATTACTTCTGTCCTTCTGTGCGCAACATTACCGCGCTAACAGAAATTACTTCTGTCCTTCTGTGCGCAACATTACTGCGCTAACAGAAATTACTTCTGCCCTTCTGTGCGCAACATTACCGCGCTAGCACAAATGACTTTTGTCCTTCTGTATCCCAGTACTGGAGTGTCTTCCACACACACACGCACACACAAATACGCACACACACACAAAGGCTGAAGGATTAGCTATTGAGACGGGGGAGGGAGTGTTTTGAATCTGTCACACCCTTCCCCCACTGCCCTCGACCAGTCCTCCTCCACGCAGGAAACACATCCTGTTTCTGGTTGGCTGCAGGGGTAGAATGTTTGTCACGGTGAGAGAGCACGCCCCCCCCCGCTAAAAAAAAACCCTGGCACTGTGGCTCCTCCAATCTCTCTCCGCGCACACACACACACACACACACACACACACCGCCCCTCTCCACAGTCACATCTGGAGCGTAGCCGCAGCGGTGAGCGACTCCCAGCTGCAGGGCTTGATCCACACATTCACTCCCCCACCCCTGCAGAGAGATCCAGAGACGCCCACCTCTGCAGATTCCACCTCAGAACAGCCTACAGAACGCAAAGAACAGAACAGAGAGGGCAGGAGAGAGGGAGAGAGATAGAGGGAGAAGGAGAGCGAGAGAGTGAGAGAAAGGGAGGGAGAAGTAGAGAGTGAGAGGGAGAAGGTGAGAGACAGATGGAGAGAGGGAGAAGGTGAGAGCCAGAGGGAGAAAGAGAGAGGGTGAGCGAGTGAAAGGGAAAGCGAGACTGAGGGAGGAAGAAGGAGAGAGAGGGTGACAGAGAGAAAGGGAGAGAGGGAGAAGGAGAAGTCACAGCAGCAGGACCCAGGACAGAGCCTGTGGAATGGACCTGGCCGCTCGCTGGAGGAACCCGCTGCCATCCCCCGTCCCCAAATCAGAGGAAGAAGGGTAGAGGGTCCCCCCCTTGTCCCTCCTGCGACCGACCCGAGAGCACGAGAGCAGCGCGGAGCAGAGCAGATCCCCGTCTCCAGATGAGGATGAACGGCGATGTCCTTTAGCTGAGATCGAAAGCGTGTGCATTTCGGTCCCTTGCTTTGGCGCGAGTGGGCGTCGGTGACTGGGGGGAGGGGGCGGGGCCGGGGGCAGAGAGAGGACAGTGCCGCGGCCCGGGGCAGAGGGGGGCCACATGTCCGCGCGGAGGCTGGTGGCGTTGGCGGCGGCGGTGGCTCTGCTGTCCCTGATCCTGAACAACGCGGCGGCGTTTACGCCCAGCTGGGTGGTGCAGGCGCTGGAGGACGGGCGCAGACGCGCCGTGGGACTCTGGAGGACCTGTCCCGAGAGCGGAGCCGGCTGGGAGGAGGCGGGCGGAGCGGGCCGACGCGGACGGGGCGCGGCGCGCCGCTGCGAGATGCTGGGATGGGGCTCGGACCTCGTGGGGGTACCAGGAGTCCCGCAGCACCGTCAGGCGTGAGTACGGGAGGAGGGGCTGCGTGCGTCAATCAAACCTTCTGCGCCTCGAATGGAAATGCATGAATGAAACTAATAATGACTTTATTTATACAGTGGGTTTCACACAGGGCGCTGAAAGCCCTTTAGAAAAAAGGACTCGGGTAGCACAGATAGAAGCTAATGTAATGTAACGGTAACCATGACAATTAAAGGTAAAATATACAGTGTTAAGGGATAATGCCATTCCTCAGAAACTACATGTATGTCATGTTTGATTTTGTGGGTGAATCCGGCTAATGCCCTGGCTTTGACTGTGGGCTGGTACTTCCAAGCAGGCAACTTCAAACTGTCATTTTCCAAGTAGGGTGGGTTTCAGTCACATTCCAGTGGGAATTCACGGCGCATGGGCGACGCCCACAAAGGTGCACCCGGGTTCTGCCTGCGCTTACCGCACGTTCTCGCACTGCAGCAGCTGTGCAGCCGGAGAATCGCAGAGTAACGCGAAGCAGCGGCCGCCTTGGCCAGCGCGTTCCCTCCCAAATTGGGAGACGATGTTGCAACAGTGGGAGAGACTTTCTAAACTGGCGAATGAAGAAAAACAGTGTTGAAAAGGAGGGAACGCTATGCACATTGCAGCAGATAGTGTTTATGTGAAAAAGCAACGTATCAAAGTCTGTGTGGTGAAGATATCAGAATAGCATTGACCGCTAACATGCTGCAAACTCATCAATTGCCTCCACCTCAGAAATAATAAGTGTGAACTCTATGAAAGCCAGTTTGGAGGTTTGTCTTTGCCATTGGCTTGAAAATATCACCATTTCTCAAACCCCCTTAAGTTTCCAACAATTGCAACCCAGATTGTGCAACATGTTGGAAGTCTGCAAGCTGTTCATCACAGGACCGGATGTTTATCTTATTACAATAGCAGATTCTTACACAACACCTGTCATTAATCTTCAGTCTCTCGTTTTGCGAAATAAAATGAATGTTGATGTCATCTAGCACAGTGGCTCTCAAACTTGGTCTGGGGGACCCATGTGCATGTTGGTTCTTGCTACAGCCAATCTCTTGGCCAATTTAGGTTGTTGAGCACATGCGTTTTTCATAATTTTTACCTTCAACCTATTAAACAATGCAGGTTTGGCTCATTACCATGTACCTTGTCTTTATGTACCAGATGGTTAGTTTTAGTGACCAGGTGTCCACACCTTCACCAAAGAGGAGCCTATTGATTCACCTCAGTCTTTAATATGATCAGTTACATTTTTTTGACCACTTCTTATGCAATTGTTTGCAATATAGCACAATAAGCGCAATGCTAATATGGGACTTGTATTCTTCATGGCATGCATAGGTATTTCTGGCATAATGTGGCTTAAGAAGGTACATAATCCCTCAAAACATGAAAAGAAGAAAATTGAACAGCTTGTTAAAATTCTTGGAATGAAATTGTGGTTGGACTGAAAACCAGCATACACGGGGGTCCCCCAGGACTGAGTTTGAGAACGACTGCGTAGAAAACGTTTATCCACAGTCAACAAATATGTTAGGACTAATACAGGCTAACCGTACTTTTGACTGTGGAGGAATGAGTGCAAGCCATTACAACAGGGGCACTGTGTTAGGAGGAAAGCTTGAAAAGTCTATTACCTCTGCCATAAGTGAAGCAGAAGAAATGACCAAGCAATTAAAAGCAGAAATGCTGTAAGGTTTTATGAATGATTTCATAAGTATGTTATACACCCTAGATTGTAAAACAAGCTGTGCATACTTCTGCAGGTATAATGGCTCTTTTAGTTTTGGATGTTCTCCAAATCTGTTTGTCAGTCCAGTTACCCTGTTGTTAAAACTGCATTACATGCTTATGTGAAGAACATTATCTTAAAGTAGGGCTACTCAACCCTGGTATCGATAATGGTGTAATCGATCAAATAAATGAACATATTCCTAGTGAGGGCCGCTGGTGACAGCTGCTGTAAAGAGGAACTCTACCCAAAAATCATAATTCGGAATGTTAGGTTTTTTACCCTCTGAATAAGTGTGATCTGCATTTCATTTGTCACCTCTTTCATCTTTATCAGTAAAAGACCATTTGAAAAGATGACAGATCTGACATCACTGGGAAACTGCTAATCCCTACCATTTAAAGGGATAATTCACTTACTGGAATTCTTTGATAACATTGCATTTTTTTGTGTGTACTTTCGAATGGCCCACAGTTTTGTGTGCAATTAATACATTTTTTTTTAAATACTTACAGAAGTTTCTGACAACCTGCCAGCTTTACACGGACTAGTATTGGGGCATTAAGGGGTTTGTGGTTTAAAGCAAGAACATACAGTTCACCTGCAATGGAATGTCCAGGGGGTATTCTTGCCTCTCACCCAATGCATGCTGGGATAGGCTCTAGTCCCCCACGACCCTGATCAGGAATAAGCGGGTTAGATAATGGATGGATGGACATACAGTTCAAGTTGCTTTACAGCAGCTTGTACAGCAATACTGTTTTTCTGCAGGCTGTACATATGAGCAGATTTTCTTTATAGTGTTTATTCACAATTATATACATAAAACAATTTTTTCTATTTTCTGCCGGTAGCCTACTTCTTTCCTTCTTAGTTCAAAATCAGCACAAGCTCTTGAATGTGTTGTTGCACACCTAACAATAGCCAAGCTACTTACAAATTGAAGTTGAAACTACAAGTACTGTATGTCCGAGTTCAAAACTGAAGAGTTTGAGCTACATGAACCTTATTTATTCAACACCGATTTCACGGATGAGGTGTTGCGACAGATGGAGGCTGAGAGGTCAGAGGGAGCATGAACTGGTGCGCTGATATGAATAAATGTGGCGTGTTTGAGGACAACTAGCCACATTTCCTATAGATCTGGGTTGTCTGAAGGCAGTCGGTGAAAGTGACATGAATACATTTTTGTAATTATTTTCCCACTAGTTGGAACTGCGCAAGCACAAACCGATTTCAGTCTTGTCTCTTTTTTTTTTACTTCTTGGAGGCGCTTCTCTCCACGAGTGGTACTGTTGATACAGGAAGCCTCGCCATGTCTTTCCTTCAGCACAATTCACTCAGCCTGGATATGGCAGAGGAATTGGTTTCAAACAGAGATGACAAGAAATGCTTTTTTCTATCACACGCAAAAACTGTCTGAGAAAATCAAAAGTACACTAAAACTGACATAATATTTTAAAAACTCGAAGGAAAGTGGAAAAAACCTCCAGAAAGTGAACTAACCCCTTAATTTAATTGGGGTGTCTTCAATAATAATAATAATAATAATAATAATAATAATAAACTTTATTGGTAGAGCCATTATATCTGGGTGCATCGTTGTTTGGGGATGTGCTCTGTACATTTTCTGTGTTGTGGGTGAAAGTATTACACATGACACAATACATTTATAAGGGAGATTACACAGTATAGATTAGGGGGATTATACAATATAGATTAGGGAGATTACACAATATAGATTAGGTAGATTACACAATATAAATTAAGAAGATTACACAATATAGATTAGGTAGATTACACAATATAAATTAGGAAGATTACACACTAAAAAATTAGGGAGATTTCATAATGTGAATTAGGTAGATTACACAGTATAAATTATGGAAGTGACAGTATAAATTGAAAAGAAAAGAGGCCCAATAGCCTATACTGAATACAAAATCTTGGCTGGAGTTTAATTACCCCCTTCTTTGCCCCCCTAGTGCAGTTCGACATGATGCGGGCCTGTAACCTGATGGCGACGGTAGCCCTGACGACGGGTCAGCTGATCTTCCTGCTGGGGCTGCTGGAGTTGCCCTTTGTGGCCCAGGACTCGCAATGGTGGGAGGAGGCGATTGCTGCCCTCTTCCAGCTGGCCAGTGAGTGACCACACCCTCAGACTAGAGCAGGCCTTTATCAAACTCAACCACTCTGTATGCTGGTTTTCTTTCCAGCCATAATTGCAACCTCTGAATTGCAATGAACTGATCTTATTTAAACACTTTCATCATTGTTTATTGAAGGATTTACCTTCTCAGGGCCACATTATTTCAGGAAAAGGTATGCACGCCATGAAGAATAAATACCCCATATTCATATCTCGTTCGACCAACTAATATGTGCTTTATGGGAAACTTTTGGCTTTAGATTTTAAGACCGTAGAGAATAATTAATGATACTTTACTTTAATACTTTAAACAAGAGAGTATCCAGCACTGTGGACTTGGACTTCGGCACCTTGCCTCCTCTATCACATTACCTGTAGGGCTGTGTCCGAATCAGGACCCTTCCATACTATTAGGTAGGCTTGTTGAGTAGACAAGTAGGCATGGAGTTGTTAAGTAAGCAAAATTATAGTATAGTATAGTTTAAACCACCGTATGATACAGTTACTTCTGTGGTTTCGCTGAGTATATTCGGGAGCACATTTTTCAAGAAGTATACAAACATTTTAGTCGCATAAATATGACGTGCAGCTTCTTTTAAAAAAAATGAGGCGCAGCTTCACTGACGTTTTTCTTTGAATACGACAAAAACAACATGTGACCTGGGGAGGGACGTCTTACGGCGCTTCCACAGTACGGTTGGAAAATAGTATGGCGGATATTTTTCGAAGCATAATTTTCTTTGTTCGGAACTAAACCTGAAAATCAGTTTGATCCCCTTTATGAATTTAAAAACCTCGATCACGTCCCCTTTTAGGGCCCTGTTTTGGGGGATATGGTACTGCAAACGCACCTGGGCGACTGGGTTTGCCCATTTTGTTCTGCACAAAAAGTCTCATTTGGTAATGCTTTACTTGAACTACTGTATATGACATAAAGCTGAAATTACGCTGTCATAAGAAAGTTATGACACCAGTTATAATGAGTCATGTCAGCGTCTTACAGCTTGTGATTAGAGCCTTTCATTACACTGGGTGTAATTATAGAGCAATTGCTTTGTAAGAAATTTTTAAACATGCTTTGTAAAATTTGCTGTATACATTATGACAGGGATATGACACTTGTCATGAGCTGTCATACACTGGCATGACGGGTAATGACAGGTGTTATGTCATGATTAGGCAGGATTATCTAGGCTTTATGGCATCCAGTTCAAGTAATATCTTTCAAGGAAACACCACACCATTTGTAGGCAAATACATGTACAACAAGGGATGCCTCTGTCATTTTGTAATAGCCTAAAAACTATATAGCACTGGCCATAAAAATTATGTTTGTTTTCAATTGGCGCAGTCTGTGTGTGCAATGGCCTAGTTGGTCCAGCTAGTGTTTTCATGAAACCTCTGGAAGTATCTATCACACAACTCCAGAAATGTAACTATCCCTTTAAGTGCTAAGATTTGAAGAACACATACGACTTAACAATGCAAGTATTAAATTAAAATTAAGGTCAGAGAGTACTTTTCTATATGACAAAAACAGTGTGAATTATTTCATTGTATTCAGCTATGAAGGCCCTGAGCTAATATAGCCTATTGAAGAAACTGGCTGTAGGTTTCCATAGCAGCTGAATTAACGATGCACTCCATGTTTTTCATACTGTGCAGTGCAGACAGCTACATCTCTAACAGAATGGCCACTTTGTCCTTGGAGGAGGCAGCAGGAGCCAGTATCTAAAATCTGTGTCTCTTCTAAGGCTCTCCAGTCTCCAGCTGTTTGCTGGGAATGTGTCTGACGATTATTATATTCTTATAATGATTCCGACTTTTAAAAAAAGTCAGTGATATTTAAGGTGCACGGCGCACCTCAGTCGCAGTGGAAATGCAGAGCTCCAGTCTTTGTGCGGCACAAGCAGCCGCGCATGGCTGCATTTGTCACTGCAGCCCTGCGACTGAAGCTCATTTCAATTGTTGAGTCTGCACACGGGCCTCTTGGGGGCATTCGCTGGCAAGAAAACGCACGTGAGCGACATCAAAAACAATGGAATGGTCTCAATCGCCATCGCAAAGCAAACAGAAAACCCCAAAAAGTTATGTAACAATTTGGATGTGTTGAACCTTGGAATGATTGAACCTCCTAAGATAAGGGCCGAGCTTTCTTAGAAAGTCCTAAAAGTGAAGGACTTTCACACCAGAAATAACCCCACAGGGAAAGAAGAAGAATGGCTCTGTGTGCGTCCCCCGGCCACCGGCATTGGGGGGTTGTACGAGGCTCTGTTTCAGAGTATCCTTTGACATGGGGCCTGTCGGGCTGTGGCGTGGGGCTGGATAATTCCCCCCGCCCCCCAGAGCAGCTCCAAGCGGAGGCACCGACTGTCAGGCGCCAGGATATCCCTGCTCAGGACGAGGAAATGCCTGTTGCTAATGCCTGTTGCTACCTGTTATGAAACTAAGCGCGGGACAGGAGCACAGGGGAGAACGCTGGGTTACGCTAACCGAGCGCGGGACACAAGCACAGGGGAGAACGCTGGGTTATGCTAACCGAGCGCGGGCTAGGAGCACAAGGGAGAACGCTGGGTTATGCTAACCGAGCACGGGACACAAGCACAGGGGAGAATGTTGGGTTATGCAAACCGAGCGCGGGACACAAGCACAGGGGAGAACGCTGGGTTATGCTAACCGAGCGCGGGCTAGGAGCACAAGGGAGAACGCTGGGTTATGCTAACTGAGCACGGGACAGGAGCACAGGGGAGAACGCTGGGTTATGCTAACCCAGCATGGGACAGGAGCACAGGGGAGAACGCTGGGTTATGCTAACCCAGCATGGGATAGGAGGACAGGGGAGAATGCTGGGTTATGCAAACCGAGCGCAGGATAGGAGCACAGGGGAGAATGCTGGGTTATCCAAACCGAGCGCGGGACAGGAGCACAGGGGAGAACGCTGGGTTATGCTAACCGAGTGCGGGGCAGGAGCACAGGGGAGAACGCTGGGTTATGCTAACCGAGTGCGGGGCAGGAGCACAGGGGAGAACGCTGGGTTATGCTAACCGAGTGCGGGGCAGGAGCACAGGGGAGAACGCTGGGTTATGCTAACCGAGTGCGAGGCAGGAGCACAGGGGAGAACGCTGGGTTATGCTAACCGAGTGCGGGGCAGGAGCACAGGGGAGAACGCTGGGTTATGCTAACCGAGTGCGGGGCAGGAGCACAGGGGAGAACGCTGGGTTATGCTAACCGAGTGCGAGGCAGGAGCACAGGGGAGAACGCTGGGTTATGCTAACTGAGTGCGAGGCAGGAGCACAGGGGAGAACTATAGGTTATGCTAACTGATCGCGGGACAGGAGCACAGGGGAGAATGCTGGGTTATGCTAACTGATCGCGGGACAGGAGCACAGGGGAGAATGCTGGGTTACGCTAACTGATTATGGGACAGGAGGTCGGCAGGACAGGATGAGCACAGGGGGAACATTTTAGATACAAATAAACTCAGCTCACAGATCACAGCAGGGTGGAACCAGCTGCTGTCCAGATAAACAGGCTTGTCTTTCATATTTCTGTTTACAAAGCATCCGAGAACACTGTCAGAGAAAGCATCTTCAAAGATACACAAGCTGTTATTAGAAATCCTTAAATGGGGCACACCCGTTCAGGGTCTAATTAAGATCCTAAACAGAGACAGACTGAGATCAACAGACATCCTACAAATCATAAACACCATGCATATCAACCAAACATATTTAATCTTTCAGACAACACAATGGACATATGTGTATATATACACCACACCCAGCATAGCAACTGCACTTAAAACACATAGATAAACTAGAGAATGAATCAGGTTGTTCATGCAGGTTGTGCAGACAGTTTGCATGAAAAACTTTCCAGTTTAAGCAGATCATAATTCTCTCAACTTTAATTTATACCAATCGGGTTTTTAGTACACAATTTATCAATCTGAATCTATAATATGAATTCATATTCCATCATTTCAAAGGGACATGGGCGCAGCATGCTGTCATGGTAACGGTTTGATGCAAATCAAGAGCAAGGAAGAAGAAAGAAAAAGAGAGAAAGCGCTCTCAGATCATTGGCTGCAACTGGGCCTTCATCTCTGGATAGTCCGAGCCTGTGTCCAAATCAGCACCCTTCCATACTATTGAGTATGTTTGTTGAGTAGACTGGATGAGAAAGTAGTTAAGTAAGCAAAATGTTATACTTAAAACCCCTCTATGATATAGTTACTTCCGGGGTTTCGCTGAGTATAATCGGATGCATACTTTTCAAGAAGTAGGTAAATGTTTTGGTTGCGTAAATATGACGTGTAGCTTAGTTTTAAAAATGAGTATAAATTATCAACTCGTCTCCACATCTGCCACGTCGCAGGCACAACCCCAAAAAAAGCAATTTTACTGTTCCTTTCCATTTATTATAAAGCGCTAATCCATAATGACACTCATTCTTTATAACTAACAAAAGCCATGTTTATTCATGAAAAAAGAGGCTAAAAGCATTATAGCTAAGCATGTAAGCATAATGTGATGCTGACGCTTGACTGAGCAAGGACGTTCCATTTGCCTAATGCATGTTACCTTGATTCCTCCGTCCTCATATCTGATTCTTGCATCCTTTCCTCGCTGGGCAGAGTTAAGGAGTGAGGAAAGGACGCAAGCAATGGATGCAAGGAGTGAAAATAAGCGATTGGAATGAACCCACAGTCTTTGTTTTGTGAGTTGGCAGACTGAGAAGCGAATAGTATCAGCATCATCATGACCTTGTGTGTGTTTTGTAGGAGAGCGTGTGTGGAGCAGGGTCTCAAATTCCAGTCCTGGAGGGCCACAGTCTGCACATTTTTGTGGTGTCCTTTCAATCAGCAGACAATTTAGGCCTCGGAAAAAAGTGGGTAGACTCATTGGCTTTAGCCAGTCATTGGCTGTGTCCAAATCAGAGCCCTATTTACTGCATCATGTGTACTACTAGCATGATGTGCTAGTTAAAAAAATATCCTCAATAGTATTATCAGCAAAAACCCGGAAACAAGTATATCATCCAGGGATTTAAGGTACACTACATTTAGAGAGCCTACTTAACAACTTTCTCATCCAGTGTACTGAACTAGCATATTCAGTAGTATAGAAGGCCGCTGATTTGAAGACAGCCATTGAATTTAATTAAGAACCTAATTACAGGAACACATCAAAAACCAGCAGACAACAGCAGCCCTCCAGGACTTGATGTCCTTGATCTGCACTCTCTGAAATAGCTATGAGCATGTATAGACACAGAGTTGGCATTCCGTATTGGGAATATATTGGGAACCAGGCATAAAAATATTAAATTATATATATCCAGTTAAAATGATCAGGCAATCCACTAAACCCATTACTGGCCTTGGTCTTCTTTGTGAAGGTGAGTGACCTGTGTGTGGCGCTATAGAGCAGGCCGGCGGTACTGTAGCTCTGCAGCAGGGCTTACAGACTCTTGAAGGATTTGTCTGGGGCTCTGGCCTCCTGCTGGAGAGGAACCTCCTTCTGCCGACGCCCATCCCAAACGGGACATAGAGGAAGGAAGGTCGGAATGAGGAAAAAGACAAAAGGAAGCCGCAGAGATTCCGTCGCACCAAAAAAAAAAAAAACCCGTCTAGGTCAGCTCGCGCCGACCCCCTGACCCCCGCTCGAGTTTCGGAAGAGCTTCATTCTTTTTCTCAGAAACGGAGGCAGTTAGGGTAAACACAGACACTTTTTAAAAACCCATTCACTACCATTTACCAACTCATTCATTATTCTGGTTCATTCACATCCTCTTTGGAAAAGGGCACGGGCGGTCAGGAATAACCGTTTCTGTTTTATATTCCTGTTTTCATGCCCTCAGGGGAGAATTGCCAAAAACACGAAAACCTGCCACACTGAAATCCAGCGTGTTCGACTCACTTTTTTTGCTCTGTGCCATGGAATGGAAAGAAGGCTTGTTTTCTACACGCAATCTGACACTTTTGCTGATTTCTAACGTCAACCGAAAGTTCACTGCGTTCGAAAGATGACAAAACAGACGGCAGTTGTAACAAGTGGCGAGGCAATATCACAGACTTTCTTTACAAATGGACCCACCCGCAAAAATCACCACCGAAAAGAACGTCTGTAATCGCGACGGAAGGCTTGACCGGACGAAAGGATGAGGCCCCGGCGGGGACGGTGCAGAGGGGCGCACTGCGACAGACATCTGCTTTCTGAGGTCAGATGGGCGATGCTTCCCCCAGACGGACCTGCTATCTGGGCCCTGCTAGCGACACCGCCGCTGGGAGATGATTATCCTAAGGGCCTGTGAAGGGAAATGACTTAGCCCGGATAAATGACTTTATTTTGGGCTGCGGGAGGGGAGCCATGTTCCTGTTATACGCTGGCTGGACCGGTGACCGGCAACACTCTCGTGTCCCCTGGCGATATACTGACGGCAGGGGGTCTCCTCCAAAGCACACCGTTTCTCTTTGTGGGAGGCATTGGGGGTATCAACAATAACCCTCCCCCACCAACCCTGAGCCTGACTGTCTGATATCACATACAACAGAGGGACAAATAATGCGCAAGCGGACTGATTCCATCAAAGCCATGGCTGTAACTGAATCCAGCCTAAGCCTAGAGCCTGCGTTCATTTCACTGGTATCACTCTCACTTCAGCTGAAATACCAACATTAGCTTTACATATTAGGGTTCGACTAAATAAAGGACAATTCCTTAAATAACCTAGCGTTACAGAGTTCAGCAAATGTGTTAAGAGAAACGTAATAGCTCGTTTCACTGATCTGTTTAACATTAGTTATGCACGTTGCGGTAGCTTTTATTTATAATGATGCTTTATTCTGGGGCAGTAACTCTGAGGATGCTGTTCTGTGCAGTCGGCTTGCATAACAGTGCTTAAATAGGATCGAATGCTCAAACGTCTTGTACGCGGCTTTTGCAGTCCACAGTAGCTCTTTTAATGGGAAAACTTTAGTCCTTTCCAGGTCATGTGTATCTCTCCCCACACACAGGCTGGGAGAAATTTTACATTACAGCAGATGAGTGGGTATGATCTCTTGTCCTTACCATTAATAGCAGAGCTATTTTCAGTGGCTGTTTTGAGAAGCAACAGAGGGGAAAAAAGAGGGATGTCTTGAAGCCACTTCAAAGTGTTTATGGTTATGGTGAAATAAAAAATAAAAAAACAGATGTGTTGCTGAGTTTACTGGAACGAACATAAAAAAACACTTTGGAAAAAAAGGATATGTATGGAACTGAGCCACATACCACATCTATTTCACCAAGGGGAAAACAAAAGAATATACTCTGGATGCCGACCAAATACTTAACTGAAACAAGGACATTGCAGATGTGCTCCATGGCATTTTGATATTATAGTGAAGGGAAATGATAACACTGCCATTTAGCCACTTGGTCAATTGTAATGTACATTTTCGTGTTATGTTATTGCCGGTCTTGCCATTCTCACTACCTTTATGCTGTCAGATGAACATATGCTTTTTTTTCTGAAAGAATTTTCAGACTTCTTGTTTTAAAAGGAAACAAATATATACTGGATTTGTGGTAATTTTATGCTGTGCAAAGAAACTTCTAGTTTTACGAACTCGCATATGTTAGGAGATTTTTAAAAATCATTTTAGCTGTAATCTTCCATTGCTGCACCAGGTTTTGCTTCCGAGGAGATTCCCTCAGTAAAATAATCTCCCTTTCTCTCGTCTTCCTGTAGGTTTCGTGCTGGTGATCGGGTTGGTAACATTCTATCGGATCGGTCCATTCACACACCTGTCCTACTCGTGTTACCTGAACATTGCCGCCTGCTTGTTGGCGACGCTCGCGGCCGCGATACTCATCTGGAACATCTTACACCAGCGGGAAGACTGCCTCGCGCCACGCGTCATCTTCATCAGCCGATCGCTCACGTCTTCTTTCGGCCCGCGCCTCGACAACGACTACGTGGAATCCCCCTGCTGAGGCCGAACCCTGCACCCGTCTCTCCCAAGCCACCAGCAGAGGACCACGGCCATGAGTCAAGCGAGCCTCATTCAGATTGCCGTGAATTTTGTCGCTGTAGCTTTTGTTCAGTCCTTGTGTTATCAGTGGCGTTCTTGTTGTGTATTCCTGCCCAGTGCATTGACCCATGGACAGTATCTGCAGTACTGAAGTGTGACCCCCGAAATAAGGGCCGAGTTTAAAGGTCAAAGAAGGTGAAAGACCGGAGTGATTACTTCAAAATATTTATCAATTTATCTTTAAAATGCCACAATATGAATATGCTGCTAATGCAACTCAACACAGCACCCAAAACAACCTTTTTCTGATAATCCAAAACTTTCTAAAGTTTCCAAAAAAGATTTTTTTGTGGAAAAAGGTTCTGGACATGTTTTTTTCCCAGTTGAAACTCATTGTAACTTATATTTCAGGCAGAGACCGAGAACGAGTATTTATGTAAAGAAAATACAAAAATTATTTCCTTAATTTTGATGTAGGCTACAATATACTGATCAAGGGCTATGTGGTACCAGACTAACTTTAATGGTAACTGTGTTCATGAAAATTGGCCATGAATGTAGAAAAGAATAAAAATTGAGGTGGACAGGGAACGACATGTTTTAAACTCTTTTATAATATGCTCGCTTGTGGTACATGTATTAATTATACCAATTTTATATGGTTGTATTAATTATACTGCTGTTCTATCACATTTTTACTTGTGTGGTTCAGTTCAGAAGTGATTTTTACCTGCCTAAGACATGGGCTGAGTGAAAATAATAAGTATGTAATAAATGTATGAACATCTTTGTAGCAGTCACCAGTGTCGTTTCCTGTTTCGAACTACAACGTATTCAGTGAATATGAGAAGTGAGCCCACCCTTCTCTTGACAGGTGGTGTCCAATGCAGTTGGTTCACACAAATACAGGTAACATTGGGAACTGGCCACTGAAGTTAGGTATTAAATAGTAAACCGATATGTGTATGTGTCCCAGTTACTTAATAATCAGATCAAATCTGGATTATTTGCCCGCAATACCATGAAATACACACCATGCCCACCTATCGTGAGTCTGATATATTGCAGATTTATGCAAATATATGACGAGAGACCTTATGTTCAGGAAATATTGGTAGTCAAAGTTAACCCATTTTGAACCCCCGCCACCTCTATTTTGATTGGAATATATTTTTATTTGATTTAAAAAAGCCATTTTTGTGTTGTTAACATATAATTAGGGCTAAGGGTACAATTTATACATTTTACTGAGAAATTGAACAATTTTTTCTCTCTGACTCTGCTGACTTTAAATGTTTAGCTCAGAAAATATGACATCCAGATCCTTGTAAGCCACTTTTGAATGTGTTGAGTATTCCACACCGTTGGTTATACCCACATCATAGCATTAAGGGAATGGTGCCAGGTAAAGGATTTCCTGTTAATCATATTGCTGTATTTACAACACGTATAATTAAGACACTTTCCAACAAGTAGGCCTAGAAAATAAGTACCACAAGGAGCTTGTTTCTCTCTAGAGAGAGAGAGAGACACTGAAATACATTTATTTCTGGCTTAATAATTTTCTTTTGCTTGTTTGTGGACGGGAATCTTCTGTGACCTTCTCACCTTCTGAAAGGGATGTTGTGATAAATTAGTGGGCAAAATAAGCTGTCCCCAAAGTTAGTTTTAAAGCACAACTGAACTTTGGGTTGTGTAGTTACTTGGCCATGGTATGAGTCCAAATGGTGGAGAAATATGTTCGTTAGCTGCTCTGTGCTCCCCTGGGGTGATAATCCAGAATAGGGTAGCCTATATGTCGCTCTCCATTCACTTCTATAGGACAGCCAAAACGGTCTCAAAATGACACTTCTAGCACGTATACGAACAAGAACGAAGTGGATTCTGTCAATAAAAAACAATAACCAGTCTTCGTACGTATTTTCTTTAGTGTAATAACTACCAGGAAAACTTCAGTGGAAATTTGGACCAATGAGTCGTTTCTGTTAGGTGTCGGTGGGGGAAGGACCCAAATGCAGGCAGGAGTATAAAAAAACCGAAGTTTAATAAAGGGCAAGGCAGCAATCCGAGGTAAACAGGCTGGGTCGAAAACCGGGGAGACAGGGCAACGGTACAAAGCACAGTCCAAAGAGTGGTCAAGGAACAGGCAGGGGTCAAACCGGGAAGGCACAGCAAAGGTACAAAAACAGTATCCAAAAATCAGAGTCGCGAGAACACAGGCAGAGGTCAAAAACCGGGGAGGCAGAGGAGGAACAAAAAGAAAACAAAACAGACTTAAAACAGAAATAAAACAACCACGGGTAACGGACAAGGGGTACAAAAAACTCGGAAACAAATACTCAGCAACTATCAGACAACTCGGAATCAAAAAATCTAGTGAGGAACTCGCGAAGAACACTGAAATGACAAGGTATATATACACAGAGGGAGACAGACATAATGGGAATCAGGTGTGTAGAAGCAGGGAGGGGAGATTGCTCACAGGTGAGAACAGTGAGGGTTAACAGGGACCAATAAAACAATGACAGGGGAAACGTAAGACACGGACTGGAATACACATAGACACAATGATAACAAACGGCCTGGAGTTAGCAGGTAAACAAGTGCACAGCTCAGAGGGGAGAAACACGAAAGTGGACACGTGCAGAGAATGCGAAATCACAGATCGATACAGGGATAGGATACCGAGGAGGGAAATGACAGCTGCAGATAGAAACTCAAGATGAATTAGTAATTAGTAATGTTAGTAGTGAACTCTAGAACCCTAATGTTAGTAGGTTAGCTGGTTAGTATTATATAAATGTTAGTTTGTTAGCAGGTTAGTATTAAATCTAATCTAACAGTTAGTATGATTAGTACATTAGTATTATATACAAATATAAATAAAGCCAGAAGGAAGAAAACAAGATATACGAAATACAGAGGAAACCCGAATGTTCCCAAAATCACCCGAATAGTGCAATGACAAAGACAGGGAGTGGAATCTCAGAAAACATGGAACGCGGACTGACAATCGCGAGGGAAAAGAAATCAGGAAAATAATAACAAATAAAGAAATAAACAGACAGAATTACAGGATCCTAACAGTTTCTGGCACAAGAATTAGGCTACCTAGCGGATCTATGTTCCAAATAAAATGAGAAAAATCCAGGAAAGGGCCATTAACTTAAAAAATATATATACGTACAGGACTGGTTATTGTTTGTATTGACATAATCAATTTAGTTCACGTTCGTATATGCTACGTGCTAAGTGTCATTTTGAGACCGTTTTAGCTGCCCTATAGAAGTGAATGGAGAGCGACAAATACCATATTCTGGATTATCACCCCAGGGGAGCACAGAGCAACTAACGAACATATTTCGCCACCTTTAGGACTCATATCATGGCCAGGTAACTACACAACCCAAAGTTCTACCAAAGTTCAGTTGTGCGTTAACATTTTTGTGATGTGTAAATCTGAGACTGAATTGAGAATAAATCTATGAGAGCTCTCCCACTGCACGTCAGGGATTAAGAGACGTGCTTCGGACTGGCGCTACACCATTTTGGCCGACCTTGTTTGCCGGGTATGTTTCCACAGTAACGGGCCCGAACGGTTCCCTGGCGTAGGTTTTTTTCCCATGATCTTCCACCGCCGAGGGAGAAGGGAATTGCGGGAATGCGCACAATGCCTCTTTTATTAGATGTTCTCCAGAATGAACTGCAAAAATAGCTTTAAAATAAGGAACGTTTATAAAACTGTCGTCAGAGCTATTAGACCCTCTGTGATTTCCGGAACATCGGCTACGCCGTTTCTTTCACTCTTTGTTGTAGAAGTTATTTATTTTGTGTGTAGCGGGGTGAAATAATAACATTCACAGAGACTTAGGAAGTGACGCATACGTGTTCGCGACATGAGGGTTCGAGCTGAGTGCATGGGAGAGTTTAAGGGAAAGGAAGTCCCGCAGATGAGTGTATTTCTCATAGGCTACTAATAAATCAGAACTACTGTCATCAGTCGTGGGCTGACAGTCCCTCCGTTGCATACGCACGTCCCCTCTCTGGCCTAAATTACTGTTGTTGAAAGTAGAACGGGAAGTTACTGTATGTTGAATTATGTTGAATGGAAGGATCTATTCAGCAAGTGTGTTTCATGTGTTATCACAGATTGAAAAACAACTACATTTTGAACCATTTAAAAAAATAGTGAATAAAACTTAAATTTACACTCAATTTCCATATTATGTTCCAGCGCTTTCCGTGTTCTTGGCAGAAGGATCTAGAATCTCTCTGCAGACCTAGTAATGTCAAGCATATTTCTTTCATTCATATTTCTTACAATCATGGAATGAGGCAAAAATAATGTATATAGCCTCATTATGGCTGAAGTATGTGAAGTTATTCTGAACTTCTGTCTGCAGGAAGTCTGATAATTGTGTTCCATTTGGTCCATGACTGTATGTAACAGTGCTATGTGAATGAATGAACATCTCATCAATAGAGGGAGATTACCAAAAACTATTGGTTTTAAGTGGTAACATTTGTCACAAATCCCTCTGAAAACTCCACTGTATCAGTTAATTCAACTGTGGTTCATTTGATTCAGTTCTTCACGTCTCCAACTATGTGGCTGCCATTTCATGAAATTCATGCTACTCCTATTCCTAATTTTTATTTTTTGGATGCTGTCCATTAGCTAACAGGAAACATATTAGAAATTTGGTGCCCTACAGCTAGCATTTCTCAATGGGACTAGCACAGCTTTATGGGTTGAGTTCACATGCTGACAGTTTCAGCATGTTCCAAATCATAATTCTTATAATCTGCACTCTCAATTCTTGAATAAATTCCAAGTATCACAATGAATAACGGAGCTGGAGAGAAAAGCTTTAGACTTCCTGGCTCCTTGTTCCTGGAATAACCTTCAGAACACACTCCAGTTTGCAGAAAGGATTTAAATCAAGAATTCAGGAAGTCTTTCTGGAAGTGTGTAATTGTTTTAAATTGAGCATGTTCTTTGTTTTTATTGTGTATCATTAACATCTGATGTTGTGAAATGTTCACTGCATATTCAGTTGTTTTTTGGCAAGGCTCACTTGTAAAAGAGATTGCATATCTCAATGGAACCTCCTTAAAGATTAAATGCATATATTTACCGGTTCTGATACTATAGGTTCTATTATTATTAAACAATCTGCCATTATTTTACTATGGCTCAGAGGGACACAATGAGGCAATCCGGCATGTTCCACCCTCATCCCGGGGCTGCCGATGATTGGGCATGTCAGTCCTTCATCCTGAATACAGGCTCATCAACGGAATCAGTACTTTATCTTGAATACAGGCTTGTCAATGGAATCAGTACTCATTGCAGGACTGAAAATGCTAAGCAAAGAGCAGAGATGTTGCTTTCATAGGCAGTCAAATCAGGGTCCTTGAGGGCCAAAAACCGCTGATTCTCCTCCGTCCTTTACCCGAGAATCAGGTGTGAAGACAGGTCAATCAGTAGCATTAATTGTTCAGTTATTTATCTGGGAGAAAAGAAAACCAGGGCCGGATTTGGATTCAAGGGCCAGATTTGAGTATCCATGTTTTAGATACTGACAGAATTTTATGAAGACCGCAATGGTCCATGGATATTCAAATCTAGACCTCAAATCCAAATCCAGCCATGGTTTTCTTTCTCCCAGGTAATTAACTGAACAATTAGTGCTACTGATTGGCCAGACAGTCTTCACACCTGACTCCCTAGTAAAGGGAGGGTGGAAAACCAGCTGTTCTCAGACATTGAGGACTGTCAATTCAATTACAGGGATCTAAACAAAGAACGTACACACGTAACTCCAAAACAGCTTGTACAATGACATTATGCATCCAGAGGCTCTACATTTGAACACATTCATTTTATAATTTTCCTTCTCCCCCCTCTCACCATTAAGTTATTTGGTCTTGTGAGGTACCAATGAATTAAATTTTACCCAAGCACGTTTAAAACAAAGCCTTACTGTAAAAATAGCAGTGCCACCTCCACGAATACTCTATTACCACTGTATCAGTTAGACTAGTGGCGTCCTCAGTTTGATCACCAGTCTCACTATCCCTGACCAATTGGGTTTCAAGTCTGGCCACTTCACTGACACCTTCCTTGTAGTCATAGAAGCTCTTCACTCTTCAGCCAAGTCACTCATCCTTTTTTTCTGCTGTGTTTAAACTGGTCAGCTATTGGATCCTTCTCTCATCCCTTGTGGGGACGTGCATCTAGCCTCCACCCTCGTATGGTTTGCCTCATATTCTACCAGGTCACCGGGAGAGGAATCGATCTTCTCCTCCTGCCCCCTTCTTGACTAGTGTACCAGAGGGATCTTGGTGTGCACCTCTTCTCCCTTTACACAGAACCACTTGGTCCACTTATGTGCTCATGGTACATCATATCATATCATTGCTAAGCTGATGAGTGATGACAACTTTTTCCTCACTTTCTCCACTACAACACCAAAGTTCAGATGCATATCTCTGCAACCACATGTCCACCCACCACAAACTCCAGTTCGTCCTGGCAAAGGGTTCCCCTCGGATTGATGGCCCAATCGCTGTCAACAGCTACTTATTGTCGCCCTCTAAGTCAGCGTAGAACCTTGGCATAACCATGGATGACCAGCTGAGCTTTTCAGAACACCACTGTCCTACAGGGTCCCTCTTCATAACACAAGGAGAACATGCCCCTTCCTCACCTAAGATTTGTTAAAAATAATCGATGTGTTTTTCTGATATAGTGACTGGTGTTTCTATACATTTGTGTTTTATCATGCCTTTCAACTTATAAAGAAATGTTTTATGGAAAAAGTTTTGTAACCAATAAAGACAATTTCACTTCCTCACCCACAAGGCTACGCAGCTACTCGCACAAGGCCCTGTAATCTCATCTGGACTATTGCAACACATTGCATGCCAGCTTACCGGTCCGTGGCATCAGGTCACTGCAACTGGTCGCCCTCGTCCCCTGATGGTGAAAGAACCCCAACCAGTCAGTCAACCTTTTTCCTCCCTTTATCTTGCAGGTTTTGAGGCATGCACCGTAACAGCAGCACTTATGAATGTAACTTTGCTTATCTCTAGTTCTTGTGGTCAATTTATCACGTGGAATAAACTTTTTTTTTTTTTTTTGTGTATTCCACATATAATCCATTTCTGATATATAGTGGTCTTAAAATGGTGAACCCTCTCTCAACAGAATTAAATCTATTAAGAATATTGAGAGCAATTACCTCATTAAGAACAATTAACTTCTTACAGTTGACCGTCTACGATGGTGGTTGGAACAAAGACGGAATACACAGGGGGCCCCCCAGGGGACCAAATTAGAATATCCTAACCCTCCCTAGCACAACCATAACTCCTGATTAGGTGTTCCTTCTTTTCTGTTTTCAGAACCTGTTATTTGATTTTGGTCATTTAATGCAGTCTAATGCTCATTAGGGTAGTTTGATTCTTGTATGAGGTAACTTTGTTTAACCCCTTGCCTAGCAGATGCCTAGTGATAATGACGCCAGCATCATCATTTTGCTCAACTGAAACATTTGCTGCTCCTGCAGCCAAACTATTAGTGGAAATCACAAACTCTGTGTTTTAACTTTATTGGTAGACGATTTCTGCCAAAAAACGGAGTTTCTAAGTGTTACTATTTATTTAGGGCAGTGCACAATTTAGCCATTTGAATATATTTGGAGACACTAATGGACAACAGGGTACATTGCCTATATTTTGCATCATAGACCTTTAGTAGTTCTACATATCCTCAGATTTTGCACACTTGTTGACATGGAGTTTATGATCCAGGAAATGTATATATTTACCCGTTTCACTTATGTAGCTCTCAGTATTTTGTTGCAAACTAAAGAAAAACACATTCCCCCCCCAAAGTTTCTTTGCATTTATGTTCATATTGTAAATGGTACACCTGTCTTGTTTCAATTAAGCCATTTACCAAGTTTATGCGATGCTCACACCTGGAGTTATAAAGCCTTAAACAGAGTACCCCCTAAATAGATGAGAATTGACCAAATTTGCCATCTGCGCGAAGGGGTTAATGTTCAATAGGGTAGTGGACAAGTTGTCAGTCAGGCCTGTGCTTTGTGTACTTGCCATCTCTCTTGAGCATACTCTCCCCGCTCCAGGGAATTACTGCACATCGATCCCTGATTTCACTTGTGTTGCGTATCAAGTGGCTCTGGATAAGATCTGCTAGACGGCAGCAAAGAACCGCTGCTATAAGAAAACAGAGACAGAAAGTACTGGGGGGTATATTACGAAGGAAGCTTAACATAGCCAGGGTTTCTTTGCGTTAGCTGGCTTCAGAAAGCCTAAACACCGCAATCTGGCTTAACCGGTACTACGAATGTGGTTATCAACTTGCTTTATTAATCAACGTATGTGCGTGTTCCCATAAAAGGGGCGGTTTCTGCAACAACGAGCCTATAGCGGTGCAGCATGGGCTGTACTAGAGCAACATATTTTTCTCCTGTGGGGAAAAAAGATTGATACGGACAGATATAATGGCCGGATAAGAACATGAAACAAACATATGAGCAAAAAGCAACACCGTTGCCTCGAACAAAGCCAGGAAGGAGTTTCTGCAAAAAATAAAAATAAAAAATGCTCATCGTGTAGGTTAAATTTGTTAGGCTAGTTAATACCTTATTCACCTTACCACTCGTAACAAATAAATCTATACTCTCAGTACAGTCATACAGTTTAGTTCTAATGTGACAACTCTATACTACTATATTCTAGAGCTCTAAACTTTAAACTTGATACAGCATGTTTAAAATATTGCTGAAGCAATCACGTCAACGTTTTTTCATTAAAAATAGTCAAGAAAAAAAAAAAAAGTCAAGCATTTTCCTGAACTCTACGACGCTGCTAATCTCGCCCTGTGAAGAGATTCCCTCAGTATCTGCACATATCTCTACGGGATCCTTTGGAATGGAGACGCCTTTTTCCAAAGCCAAAGTTGATTGAAACATATAAAAGCACCGCCCTTTGACCAATCTGTTATCCTGAACATAACCTGCCCCGGAGAAAGTTAGCCGTGCAGAGTAAGTTGCTGTAGCAATATACCCCGATTAAAAGTGAGCCGGCTTCGTGATACAGAAAACCCAGGGTTGAAGCTTGTTGAATTTAGCTTGCTATCCCCTTAATCTTGCTTCATAGTACACCCCTCTGATGGGGTACAGAGTAACACTGCAAACATAAACAAGGGCGTGGCTCTAAGCAGAGGATCTGAGGAGGAGAGAACAGAGGGCTGCTTTCTCCTGCTCTGAACACAAGAAGGTGATGACTGGTCTCTTGTACACAGGGTTTTTTAAGGTGAGCACTTATAAAGACTGAAACTGAAGCTGTCCTCTAGGGTTACCTTCTCTCCCTGTCCTTGTGCCTGTGTGTGTGTGTGTGTGTGTGTGTGTGTGTGTGTGTGTGTGTGTGTGTGTGTGTGTGTGTGTGTGTGTGTGTGTGTGTGTGTGTGTGTGTGTGTGTGTGTGTGTGTGTGTGTGTGTGTGTGTGTGTGTGTGTGTGTGTGTGTGTGTGTGTGTGTGTGTGTGTAGAGCGAGAAAGACACCAGAAACTGCCTCAGACACAATCAATACCTACAGAAAGCCATATTACTGTTAATACTGGCAAACCTCTCATTTTGTTACATTTCAGTTGGATGTACCCAGCACACAGTAAATCAATAACTTGTGAAAAGCAGATTTATATTTGTTGGCTCATCTAATCATAAACACGCTGTACTGTACGTCATGTGTAACCTTGACCATGCGCATTTTTACAGAAGGTTACAATGTCAGATAGCATCTCCGACTTCACAAGACCAGCCTGTCATGTTCCTGCAGGGGAAATGCATCCCGGTTCACACTGCACGTCATGCATACAGCCCCCTGGCGTGGAGGGAGGATATCCTAAAACTACGTCCTACTACAACTTCCTGTCCTGCATTTCCCAGAAGCACCACTACAGCTGGACAGCTGTGTTTACATGTGGGCGGGTGCATATGTGTGTGTGTTCGTGTACCTACCCACCAGTGGAAGAACAGAGCCTTAGGAATGACAGCAATGAGACACTTGTCTTAGGTTTCAAATATTATTATTCAGGGCATCTTTTCCCCTAATTTTTTACAGTAACTTGGAAAGTCTATTTTTCTTCAAACAATAATGTGATTACATCTGTCAGCATTTCTTCAGAGAAAACAGTAACATACCGCAGTAAACAATACTGATCTTTTCATTAATACAATATCGTTCACAATTAGAATAAACTGTATTTACAATCCTCAGTTACTACGCACATGAATGATTCCTCTCAGGTTCGCAGTGAATGCAGCACCCATGAGTGACGTCTTGTGCCTTTGAGACAACGTTCTTTGGGCATTTGGAAGCTAAATTTTCAGTTTTTACATAAAAAGGAACTTATTTATTTACAGTATACATTTAAACTTTATTAGATTTTTATTTCACACAGACAAAAGAAATAATGGTCATTCAGCGCTGTTCATAGCAACAGCAGAGCATTCTGGGAGAGAACAGAGCCTCAGCCAGCTGATCAACATTGCAGTGCGGACAAGTCAGGTCTTTTAACAATATACTTGTGATGATGAATTGGAGCCAAAGCCAGTGATTGGATTCTTACTGACATGAGCATTTTGTAATTAATTAATCTATCAATTTCATGAGCTTAGCCTCGTTTTTAAGTCGTTCAGCTACACGTCAGGGGAAAAAAAATTCCATGTTTATGGTTGTTACCATGAAAACCACATAAAAATAAAGTATGGTGCTGCCAGTGCTTGGAGAAAATGTAATTTTTCAAGAAGCAAATTCTTTGGCAATTTTGTAAGCAGAACAAATATGATGTTAAGTGGCATTAAAGTGCTTGAATTCCCATTCGTCAGTTAAAGTTAAATCCTGCGATGGGGAAGAGAATCAAACTATACTACAAACTCGCTTGGTTGTGCAATGAAAAGTGTGTCAAGTGTGCCACACCAGTTGTGTCCAAGTAAGTTGATTTTACCACCAGTTTCCCAGTGAACGGTAATAGTGTAGCATTAAACCCCCAGAACTCTGAAGCGAAGGCTACAACTGAAAAACCTCTGCTTGAGAACAGTGTTTCGCTTCCAACCAGTCTGTGGTTCTGGTCTCTTATCAGTTCAGTGGTCCCTGGTCTCTCCCAGAGAAGCCTTCTCCCACATGGTTAAAAATAAAAGGAGCCGACGGCTCTACATCCACACGCCTTTTCAAGGTATCTGCATTTCATTTCTACAGACATGACAGTCAGCAGCTACCAAGAAAGATAAATCAAAGAAATAAATAGGTCTTATACGGTTGCAAAGAGAAAGCGCGGCCTCTGGGCGCATCTAACCCGCCAGTGAGAGGTTTTGGAGGAACAACCTGCCCCACAAACACAGGTTTCCTCCAGGACAGTGCCCCCTAAAGGGCCGAGCTGGGCTTGCAGCACTGACGCAGGCCGTTTAAAATGCTCAATTCCCTTCGGAATCCGACGACAAGGATAGAGAAAAAAAAAAAAAAAAAGATAACGGGGTCCCTTTTGCCAAGGGTTTAAATGGGGAGTCCAAGGAAAGGATTCTGTGGACAGAAATGAGGGTGTAAACATATGTCCCATTTACACACGAGGGAAATAGTCTAGGGTGGGGAGCCGCAGCTTAAATTCCTTCTGGAGAAGGTATGTCCCAATGGAGAACCAAACCAAATACCGCTTTCTTTTTCTTCCCATAAAAAAATAACTGGATCTACAGGGTAGAAAAAACCCCCCAGCTGTGTCCATGTACAGTAATTTACATCTAAGGCCATTTAAATTAAGCACTGAATGAAGAAAGGAGTAAGCAATGAGCGTTTTGGCGCTCGAGTGAACCGACACGATTTCCAAGGTCCCTCCCACTCTAGCCTCACTGTCTCTGAGCCCCGTCGACACCTACACACTTGACAGTGCAGTCAAACCTCATCCCTCATTAACATCCACAGTCAACGTGCCTGTCCCATGTCCCCATCTATGATGTGTCCATGTCAACTGACGGGCAACTGCCAAGAGTCTGTATGTCCTCTAACAGCAAGTCCCAATTTCATTTCCCAAACTGAATCAATCCACCACCAGATGCCTTGAAGAATGAATGAGGTTAAGGTGATCCATTTCATGGGTGACTCAGTAACGTCTGTGCATTTATTAAGTTAGTATTTTGTTCCCCGCCATTTTTAAGGCATGGTTTGTTGAAAGGTGAGACTCAAAGGGGAACATCTGATTGAGTTGGTAATCCATATTACAATTAAAGCGATTAATTTTCTTAGTCAAACGATAATCTACATGATCGATCTGACATTTGAATACATAAACGGGGAAAATGTAGAGAGCAAGTCTAAAACCAAGATTTTCACCAGGCTAGGACAAAACTTGCATGGTTAACAGGCATTCAGCGCTCACAGCTTTTATGAAAAAAAAAAAAAGATCAGACACAAACTCTCCCCTAACAGACAGATATCATCTCTGTAGAAGCCGACTGCGGTGTATCTTGTAATTCAAACATTTTGACATTGTTACATTTTTCTATGTGCTATAAGAGCTTCTTTCCCCTTCCTTGAAGTGCAGGATGGCAGCTTGAGAGACTGGTAAAGACTGCAAAAGCTTTAGTGAAGAATTCGTAGAAACCTTGACAATTGGTGTAAACACAAGAGTGTTAATGGATTACATTAGGATGCCAAAGAAGACTGGCATGTTCATGAAAATCCAAATTATATTTTTGGTCCTCAAACTTTTGCTTGTGCATCTATGAGAGATGACAGTACAGGTGATTGAGGTGAACCCTCAGTGGCTAAGGGTGTAAAGTTAAACTGGTGAAGCTCCCTTTGTCTTAACCAGAAATGAAAGATGCCGCAGCAAACCACACTGACTGCCGTAGGGACAGCTCACCACAGTGCAACACACACAGAGCCAAGAATACCGCCAGCTGCTTCAGATTAAGATCTTGATAGTGACTCATCAACAGTGCGCAGTGCTGTTAAAACTATGTGACAGGTGAAACTGGGGTCTTCAGAAAACCAGTCCGGAACAGTCAATTACCAATTTCACACAAGCGCCACGTCCCGCTACACAGGGGGTGAAACGAGGCCACTCCAGGAAGTGCTGCTCACCCGAGGGTCCACAAACAGCAAACCACATAGACACACCAAGGCCTCTCCACACCCGACACAGGGGCATCGCAGAGACCGAACGGCGTGCGCACGGACTCGTACAGTCCATAGGATCCGCAGACAGCACACTGATCCCCAGGAACCAAAAATACACCTTCCCCAGTGTGCAATGGAAATACCCACCACCAGGGGGAACCCTTCATGAGGATTTAGTCTCAAATTTGGGAGTTATTTCCTTCTTGTTTAATATTTGGTGTGTACGGGCCCTGCTGGACTCCTTCCTCAATGCCAGGGTCAGTACAGCAAAGTGGAGTGAGGGTGGATGGGGTGAACCTGGCCTTTACTTCACTTCCAAAATGGAGGGGTTGGATTCCATGATGGCAACGATGATGCGGTCGATGTAGTCCTGCAATCTGTAGTTGATCTCCTCTTGCTTGTGAATGGCATCCATTAGCTTAGAAAGCAAAAACACAAGAATTCCCCTTTAAACAGTGTACATGTTGATATTCTCTTTAAGTCATTTTGGCATAATAAACTACATAGTGTATTTAGTTAAAAAACACACAAAAAAAGAAGCATCCTTTATAACATAATTGCCAGAAAACAGCACCCTAGATTTTCTCAATGCGAATGTATTGGAGAAAAGTGAAAATTACTGTTCAGGATTGATAACTGATCAAGAGACTAGCTATTCTGTGATCATCAATGAATAACAAAGAGTAGAGCTCTCTGTGACATCACACAATAACTAATAAATAGCAGAGCTCTCTGCGACATCACAGGATAACTATTAAATAGCAGAGCTCTCTGCGACATCACATGATAACTATTAAATAGCAGAGGTCTCTGCGACATCACAGGATAACCAATAAAGAGCAGAGCGCTCTGCGACATCACAAGATAACTGATAAGTGACATCACAGGACAAATGATAAAGAGCAGAGCACTCTGACATCACAGGATAACTGATAAAGAGCAGAGCTCTCTGTGACATGGCACATGGCAGTCCCCACCTCGTCCCGTGACACAGAGTTGATCTCAGCGGCTAGCGACTCGGAGAAGGACGCAGCAAACAGGTTCTTGGCTCCCTGGATGCTGAGAGTGATGATCTGGCCGTTGAGCTCGTCGTTCTGCTCCTTCAGGCCACGGTTGTCCTGCACACCAGCACACTCAGACTCAGAGCCAACACACAGCAGGTTCCTCAGCAGCACATTAGATGAACCAACTAATTAATGGAGGTGCAGTAGTTGGCACTGTCGCCTCACAGCAAGAAGGTCCTGGGTTTGAATCCAGGCCAGGGGCCTTTCTGTGTAGTTTGCATGTTCTCCCTGTGTCTACGTGGGTTTCCTCCGGGTACTCTGGTTTCCTCCCACAGTCCAAAGACATGCAGGTTAGGTTAATTGGAGACCCTAAATTGCCCATAGGTATGAGTGTGTGAGTCAATGGGGTGTGTGTGCGCCCTGTGATGGATTGGTGACCTGTCCAGGGGGTATTCCTGCTTTTGGCCAATGCATGCTGAGATAGGCTCCAGCCCCCCCTCCCGGTTTAGGTTTAGCGGGTTAGGTAATGGATGAAAGAATGAATGAATGAAACTTTCAGAGCTGCTTCTCGCTGCCGTGCCGGGACCAAACAGCAGCTGGAGAGAGGTCCCGTGTAGTGTCTGTGCCAGGGTACCTGCTTGAGCCTGCGGACCTCCTGCTCCAGTTCGGCCTCGCGGGTGCGGGTCTGGTATTCCTGTAGCCCTGCACTGGGGGAACGCCCACTCCTGGCCTCCACCTCCAGCTTAAACAGCTGCAGGAGCTCCAGCTGCTTCCGCAGGTCCTCAATCAGCTGGGGGAACGAAGAAACTCAGTCACACTCACATGCGCACACGCACTGCATCCAGAGGTCCTCAATCATCTGGGGAAAAGAGGGAACTAACCTCCTGTGTACTTTCCTTCTCCTTCTGGCTTTTGTGTCTCTCGTGGGACAGCTTGTCGGACACTTTCCTCTGTACCTCCAGCTCCTCGTTCAGTCTGTCTGTTAAATCCTCAGTCTCATCCTGCAGTTTCCTCTTCTCCTGGGGGGGGGGGGGGGGGGGGGGGGGGGTTGGGGGGGGAGTTAGCTCTGCCCTCAAGACTACAGACAGATAGATTAAAAACTTCACCTGGATTTCTGTGTTTCAGAGCTCCCAGGCACTCACTGGAGTTTATCACTAAGAGACACTGTACAACAAATCACAAGCCTGTTCATGTGATTGACAACCCACGGAGCCAATAATATGAATTATTTGATAATTGCTTAGCGTGTGGACTGAAACTGAACGTAGAATACCACCCCACTCTCCCAAAAGACAAAATATAAAGAAAATCCTTCAGCATGAAGCAACGCAGTCAGCTCAGAAACACAGACATGTGTGCCTGCAGAAAGCTTTCACCCCTTAGACCAGCCACTCCTTCAATCAGCAAACAATAAATCCTTGTAGCATCCAATCAGCTTCAGACAGGGTGAGCAGTTTGAAGCTGCAGTGTACCTAAGATAACCTGTGAAGGCGCGGATCTGTTTGCATCAGCAGCAGGTCAGTCAGGGACACTACAAACACTATATACTCCGTAACACTAAACACTGGATAGTGCAGCATCATAAATCATCCATTATCCAGCTCCAAGCCCCAGTGTCCCATATACACAAATTACATTAACATTTAACATTTAGGCATTAAGCAGAGATTTCCATTAGTGTATGCATAAAGGTTTAGGTAGCAAACAGCACCTATATCAAGTTATCAGTCACAATCGATAGTAGCAGCTGATACATAATCTTACAACATAGTGATTCCAAAGTGGATGCAAGAGAAAATGGAGAATTCAGTATTATTAGGAAGCCAATGGGTCAGGAACTACCGTCCTGTATCTCTCTTGCCCTTCCTGTCCAAAACAATTGAATGTGCTGTCCTTAACCAACTGTCTGTTTTTCTCCACCAGAACAACCTGCTTCCTCTCTCTCCTCTGTTCTGATTCTCCTTGACCTGTCTGCGGCATTCGACACGGTCAACCACAAACTCCTGATCTCCACACTCGCTGAGATGGGCATTTCTGGGGCTGCCCTCTCTTGGTTTGTATCGTATCTCACCGATAGATCCTACCAAGTCTCCTGGAAGGGTTCCGTCTCTGCTCCCCATCCCCTGTCTACAGTCCCGCAGGGATCTGTACTGGGTCCTCTGCTGTTCTCTATGTATACTAAGTCTCTTGGTTCAGTAATTAATTCACATGGCTTCTCATACCATAGCTATGCTGATGATACTCAACTCTTCCTCTCTTTCCCTCCCTCTACCCCACAGGTTAAGGAGAGGATATCTGCTTGTCTGACTGACATCTCTGAGTGGATGGCTACCCATCACCTGAAGCTCAACCTTGACAAGACAGAGCTCCTCTTCATGCCGTACAAGACCTCCTCACTACATGACCTGTCCATCACCGTTGACGGGACCGTGGTGGCTGCCTCCCGCTCTGCAAGGAACCTGGGGGTGGTCCTGGACGACCGGCTGGACTTCAAAGAGCACATCAGGGCGACGGCACGGTCCTGCAGGTTCCTCCTGTACAACATCAGGAGGATTCGACCGTACCTGACCACCTACTCCACCCAGCTTCTTGTCCAGATCATGGTCACCTCACGCCTGGACTACTGCAACTCCCTGCTCGCAAGCCTACCGGCCTGCGCCATTCTGCCTCTTCAACTGATCCAGAATGCAGCTGCCCGGCTTGTGTTCAACTCCCGAAATTTTCACATGTAACCCCCCTGCTGAGGTCACTCCACTGGCTGCCAGTTGCAGCCAGGATCAGGTTCGAAGTTCTGACCCTGGCCTACACTGCAGCCAATAGGACAGGCCCGCCTACCTGCAGGACTTAATCCAGAACTATGTTCCTGCTCGACCACTTCGCTCTTCTACAGCAGGGCGACTCGCACTTCCCCCCCCTCCGTGTCAACGGCTCTTGCTCGTCCCGACTGCGGAGTTTTTCCACCTTAGCTCCTCAGTGGTGGAATGAACTTCCCATTCCCCTACGTTCTACTCGAACCCTGCCTGCATTCCGTCGAGGCCTGAAGACACACCTCTTCAGACTCCACCTTGACTGATATTCTAACCTAGGAATATCAGTTCCCTGTGTTTACTAGTTCCCTGTGTTTTCCGGTCTGTTTGTTATAGTTTATAATAGTATTTAGAATAGAAGTGTAGTATAGCTGATTTACCCACAGCTTACTGTGAACTACAGTCAACGTTCATTACTAGGGATAGCTGCTACATTATGGAAAGGACGTGCTTTGTCTTGTCTGTTCTGTAGTGATCTTGACGATGTCTCTGTATGCACTTATTGTACGTCGCTTTGGATAAAAGCGTCTGCTAAATGAATGTAATGTAATGTAATGTAATAGTTGCAGGAGGTTTAAATGTTTTCAGTCTGCAGTGGAGGATGGGCAGTGACCCTTCTGCCCTGATTGTAGTGAGGATCTCATGGGAGACCGACGGGTGTGCGTGGGAGACCGACGGGTGTGCGTGGGAGACCGACGGGTGTGCGTGGGGGACCGGCGCTGCCCTCACCTCCTCCAGCCGCTCAATGTTGGCACGCAGACAGGTCACGCAGGAGCGCAGCTCAGAGTTCTCCTCGTCCAGCTGCTGGAGTCTGTAAGAGAACCAAAACACTAGAGTAAAGCAACACTGATGCAGGCAACACCCTATTGTAGGCATACAGCCGCTACACCCCACACACCACCCTACTGTAGGCATGTAGCCGCAACACCCTACAGTGGGCATGCAGATGCTACACCCCTCGCAACACCCTACTGTAGGCATGCAGCCGCCACACCCCATGCACCACCCTACTGTAGGCATGCAGCCGCTACACCCCATGCAACACCCTACTGCGGGCATGCAGCCGCTACACCCTACCCGACTCCTGCCTCTTAGCCCCTCTTACACTAAGTGTCTCCGGATAAGGTCTTCGGCTGAATTAATACAATGTCATGTGATTTAAGCACCTAGTAGGAACATTCACTCCTGGTAGTCGTTTGTGCCAAACACCCTGGTACTGTTTAATTCTAGTCGTAAAATGGAATTCTAGCATTTTGATTTTAGTCTAGCTTTTGTGAGTGCTGTACAGAAACCTTTTCTGATACAGAATTGTTTGAATATTACTCTGTATATTTATGAGTCACTGCTTCACATCCATGCCTGCTGCTTCTTACTTGATCACAGATGGATAACAGGATTGTTATTGGAGTTCTAAAATCCACCACAAGGTGGCAGGGAAGACCCATGGTTGTCTCAGTCCTTTACATTTTAGGCATTTAGCAGATGCTCTTAGCCAGAGCAACTTACACACATCACATTCCTTACATTACACAGCAGCAGTATATAGCAGTTAAATATCTTGCTTAAGGATAAAACAGCAGTGTCCCACCTGGGAATCACGAGACCCGTTGGCTAAAGCATTATGCTACGCTTGGTGCCAGGGCAGGCAAAGTTACAGGGGTGAGTGATTTACTGTAAGCTTAATTTCCTGCTGCAAAAACGTAAAAAAACTGAGGTTATTTGCCTGGTATCCTTGAATCGGGACAGGAAATTTGGATTTTAAAATAATAGTCAGGTTCCCGGTGCTGAGTTCTGTTTGGCCAGCAGTAGCACTGCCAAAAAGCACATGGGTCTAATGTACTTACTGCAAGTCCCTTTAGGCTCCTAATATTAAGACAGTCTGTGCCCATTCTGCCTCTATACCCAAAGCAATGTCTGCATCCAGTATAAAAATGAACCATCTCATCCCCTGCCTCCGCTGTTAAATTCATATCTCCATTTTTAATCGTCCCAGACATCTTTAATCATCTATTGTATAACATTTTCTCTGTCTTTATTGTTTTGTTTTATTGATATTGTCCCTGGCAGATTTGTTCTTATCGAGTGTGCATGTTAACTGCTGAAAAACCAACCGACTGCAGTACTCTATAGATTATCTTGCTCTCCCTCTCTCTTTAGAGCCTCAGGAAAGGGAAGTTACAGTTTGTGACGGTTTTGTACTGTGGGTATAGATGGTTTTCCTGCATTCTGATTGGTTTTTATAAAGTTTTAGCCAACGTTATGTTACATGTCATTGGCGGAGTTGGCCTCCAATTTTAGACCCACCTACAGAAGCTCAAAATCCATTAGAAGTAATAACTGAAATCCCAGCCTGACAGGTGAGGCTGCTGGGAGTTTATAGTGATCCCAGCCTGATAGGTGAGGCTGCTGGAAATTGTAGTGATCCCAGCCTGATAGGTGAGATGCTGGGAGTGTATAGTGATCCCAGCCTGATAGGTGAGGCTGCTGGAAATTGTAGTGATCCCAGCCTGATAGGTGAGATGCTGGGAGATGTAGTGATCCCAGCCTGATAGGTGAGGCTGCTGGAAATTGTAGTGATCCCAGCCTGACAGGTGGGCTGTTGGGAGGTGTAGTGATCCCAGCCTGATAGGTGAGGCTGCTGGGAGGTGTAGTGATCCCAGCCTGACAGGTGAGATTCTGGGAGGTGTAGTGATCCCAGCCTGATAGGTGAGGCTGCTGGGAGGTGTAGTGATCCCAGCCTGACAGGTGAGATTCTGGGAGGTGTAGTGATCCCAGCCTGACAGGTGAGATGCTGGGAGTTGTAGTGATCCCAGCCTAACAGGTGAGATGCTGGGAGTTGTAGTGATCCCAGCCTGACAGGTGGGCTGTTGGGAGTTGTAGTGATCCCAGCCTGACAGGTGAGCTGTTGGGAGTTGTAGTGATCCCAGCCTGGCAGGTGCGATGCTGGGAGGTGTAGTGATCCCAGCCTGACAGGTGAGATTCTGGGAGGTGTAGTGATCCCAGCCTGACAGGTGAGATTCTGGGAGGTATAGTGATCCCAGCCTGGCAGGTGAGATGCTGGGAGGTGTAGTGATCCCAGCCTGGCAGGTGAGATGTCAGGTGTGCTTGACACTTACCTGGTCTGCAGGTTCTCCAGCTCCATGCCCCTCTCCCGCTCCAGCTTGCCCAGGGACTCCTTCTGCTTGCGCACCTCAAACTGCAAGTCCTCCTCGGCCCGTGCCTCCTCCTCCTTCAGCTGCTCCTCCAGAGCGTTGGCCCTGCAGAGGGGAGCCCACATGGAGAGCAGCTGCTTACGCGTGGTAACACATGGTAAAGCAAGATAAGCCATGGTAACGCATGGTAACGAGTGGTAACACATGGCAACGAATGCTAAACCATGGTAATGCATAGCAAAGCATAGTTGAGCGTGGTACTGCACGGCAACACATGGTAAAGCGCGGTAAAGAGTGGTAACGTCTGGTAAAGGCCCACCACACAGGCCATCTGTAGATTATGCAACACACTCAGTCTAACACAGAGGGAGACATTCAATGCGCTCTAATGACTGAAGCAGCGTTATAAATGTCCTCAAGGGTGAACCAAGAACACAAGCAGAAATCTAAGACAGGCTGGCCCTCACAGCTCAGTCTAATACTGAATTTACTAAATATTTTTTTATAAACATGTGATGACTGAATACCATGATGTACAAGCTATGAAAACTAAATTTAAAGGCTGAAGGCTTGAGGTCGACTCCCCCCCACTTCTCTCACCTGTGCACCAGCTGCAGGTTCTCCTGCCGGAGACGAGTGTGCTGCTCCGTGCTTGAGGCAGAGTCCTGCTCCAGCTCCGACACGCGCTTCTCCAGGTACATCACCTGTGGTGAGAAACACCCACTGTTGTCTCATGTACGGACTGCGCCGGGGAAACCAGCCTATCACACTATCGGGGATCGAGATTGAGTCTCTCCTGGTTAATAAATGAAAATGTTTGGACTGTATGAACTGTTTGGACTGTTTTAAAAAGAATCTGGTCCTCTGGAAGAAGCAGTTCGGGAACCCTGGACCACATCACCATCATCATTATTATTAAGCTCTAGTTAATAACTTGATCAAAATTAATCTCTAGAGTCCTTTCCACTTTCCCATTATCCTGTCTAGCCGAAATCAAATGAAACCGGCCAATCAGAGTGACCCAGAGATGCCGCTGGCTTGTTCTACCTTGTCGATGAGGTCGGTGTCGGCCAGGTCCAGGATGTCGCGAGTCAGTTCGTCCATGGGGCCGAGGGACAGTGTGCCACTCTGCAGGAGGTGCCTGTGCAGATTGGGGGGGGGGCACATAGTTAGATAATGGACACAGGTCCATCTCACTGATAGATCCTACCAAGTCTCCTGGAAGGGTTCCGTCTCTGCTCCCCGTCCCCTGTCTACCGGAGTCCCGCAGGGATCTGTACTGGGTCCTCTGCTGTTCTCTATGTATACTAAGTCTCTTGGCTCAGTAATCCATTCACATGGCTTCTCATACTATAGCTATGCTGATGATACTCAACTCTTCCTCTCTTTCCCTCCCTCTACCCCACAGGTTAAGGAGAGGATATCTGCTTGTCTGACTGACATCTCTGAGTGGATGGCTACCCATCACCTGAAGCTCAACCTTGACAAGACAGAGCTCCTCTTCATGCCGTACAAGACCTCCCCACTACATGACCTCTCCATCACCGTTGATGGGACCGTGGTGGCTGCCTCCCGCTCTGCAAGGAACCTGGGGGTGGTCCTGGACGACCGGCTGGACTTCAAAGAGCACATCAGGGCGACGGCACGGTCCTGCAGGTTCCTCCTGTACAACATCAGGAGGATTCGACCGTACCTGACCACCTACTCCACCCAGCTTCTTGTCCAGACCATGGTCACCTCACGCCTGGACTACTGCAACTCCCTGCTCGCAAGCCTACCGGCCTGCGCCATTCTGCCTCTTCAACTCATCCAGAATGCAGCTGCCCGGCTTGTGTTCAACCTCCCGAAATTTTCCCACGTAACCCCCCTGCTGAGGTCTCTCCACTGGCTGCCAGTTGCAGCCAGGATCAGGTTCAAAGTTCTGACCCTGGCCTACACTGCAGCCAATAGGACAGGCCCCGCCTACCTGCAGGACTTAATCCAGAACTATGTTCCTGCTCGACCACTTCGCTCTTCTACAGCAGGGCGACTGGCACTTCCCCCCCTCCGTGTCAAAGGCTCTCGCTTGTCCCGACTGCGGAGTTTTTCCACATTAGCACCTCAGTGGTGGAATTAACTTCCCATTCCCCTACGTTCTACTCCAACCCTGCCTGCATTCCGTCGAGGCCTGAAGACACACCTCTTCAGACTCCACCTTGACTGATATCCGCACCTAGGAATATCAGTTCCCTGTTCCCTGTGTTTTCCTGTCTGTTTATTATAGTTTATAATAGTATTTGGAATGTTTTATCATAGTATAGTTTATAATAGTATTTGGAATGGTTTATAATAGCATAGTTTATAATAGTATTTGGAATGGTCTATAATAGTAGTTTATAATAGTATTTGGAATGGAAGTGTGGTGTTGCTGATTTGCCCACAGCTTACTGTGAACTAGTCAACGTTCATTGCTACGGATAGCTGCTACATTATGCAAAGGATGTGCTTTGCCTCGTCTGTTCTGTAATGATGATGATGTCTCTGTACGCACTTACTGTACGTCGCTTTGGATAAAAGCGTCTGCTAAATAAATGTAATGTAAATGTAATGTAGGTGCTCACTTCTTACAGGTGAACAGAGGAAGGTGTCTACATACCTGGCAACCTTTCTGCTGGACAACCTCTTGCTGGTGCTGCAGAAAATACAATGAGAAGATGTAGTGAGGAGGAGGAGAATGAGGAAGAAGGGGACAGGAAAGAGTGTGCTTTCTATCAGCAGCCCCTTCCAATCCCGCAGTCGTTATGGGAACACAGCCAGGTGGGTGACGCGACGCACGCAGATAACACCACAGGCATGCAGTGTAAAAAGCTTTCAGGCGCCCAGGCTGATGCACCATATCAGTAGGCCCCTGCCACTAGGGTGACTGTCAACAGACTCTTCTCCCGGTCAAAGTTCACAGACATACAGTGGTGTTAAAAAAAATAGCAGTACAACATCAGTAACCTGATGAACCACTGTTATTAGTAGTAGTGATATTTCTGCATGGCAAATAATTTACTTGTAGATGTAGTAGTGTAATAGAAAAACAACAGACCCAACTGTCATGACATGCACGCTGCTTGTTCTGAGTAATTGACTCATTCATTGAAAGGGGCATGTTCAAAATAATAGCAGTGTGGAGTTTAATTAGAGAATTCATTTGTGAAAAAAAACTGGTCAAACAGGTATTCCACAGGTGAACAGGTGATACCATCATGATTCTGTATAAAAGGATATCAAAAGACTCCTGATATCTTATTTCCAGGTACTCTTAGAAGCAATACTATAACCTCTCTGCATTTGAATGGATCTCTATGGGAATTGGGGGGTGGGACTACATTAAGCTGTAAATTACACGGATATAGTATGGAACCCATGGTTGGCTAAATGGCTGTAAATCAACAAGGGTCTGAGGTATCAAACGAGCCTCAAACCATCACTCTGCTGCCAGATATGCAGTAGATATGGATGGATCACTTGAAGGGTTGTTTCTCCTGACAAATTTTCCTATTGAACTCTATGGAAAAATAAGTCAGGAGAAGAAACCCTTCAAGTTATCCATCCATATCTACTGCATTTCTGGCAGCAAAGTGATGGTTTAAGACTTGTTTGATACCTCAGACCCTTGTTGACTTACAGCAATTTAGCCAACCATGTGTTCCATACTATTCCCGTGTAATTTACAGCTTAATCTAGTCCCACCCCCAATTCCAATAGCGATCCATTCAAATGCAGAGAGGTTATAGTATTGCTTCTAAGAGTACCTGGAAATAAGATATCAGGAGTCTTTTGATATCATTTTATACAGAATCATGATGGCATCACCTGTTTACCTGTGGAATACCTGTTTGACCAGTTTTTTTCACAGAATGAATGAATTCTCTAATTAAACTCCACACTGCTATTATTTTGAACACGCCCCTTTCAATGAATGAGTCAATTACTCAGAACAAGCAGCGTGCATGTCATGACAGTTGGGTCTGTTGTTTTCCTATTACACTATTACATCTACAAGTAAATTATTTGCCATGCAGAAATATCACTACTACTAATAACAGTGGTTCATCAGGTTACTGATGTTGTACTGCTATTTTTTTGAACACCACTGTATACCCCAGTCTACCCAGAAGCCTCTCTCATAGACCCGTTTCATCAGCACTGTAGAATATTTACCGAAATATGAAATGAGCCAAGTTTCAATTTAAGGAGAAGTGCCTTAATTTTTCACTGTACTTCTAATACTTCAACTCTACATGCTGACACAGCAGTGACTGAAGAGAGATCCATGTAGCATATTTTGTGCATGGTTTAAAGAATATCATGAAAATAAACTTTTCCCCTTTCTTCTGAGGACTGAAGCTGTTCCTCTTTTTTAATAAAATCGGGGATCTCAAACTGAAATCCTGGAGGGCCGATGAGTCTGCTGGTTTTTGCGATTTTGGAGAGCGCATTCAAGATTTCATTCATGTTCGTAAGCTCTGTGAAGCACAAGGTTTGATGCCACTGGTGTATCAAGCGAGAACTTCAGAATGAAAAACACACACTACAGTTTAATTTGAGGGTCTGGTGCATGCCCAGTAGCGGCTCTGCTGATTGCTGGAGTAATGGCGTTATGGAAAACACTGACCTTTGCATCAAGTATGCACATTTTTTTCACCCAAAATTCTAGAGCTGTAAGGCACGAGCCCAAATTGAACTACACATTGAATTTGTTGACATTTTAACTACAATTGAAATCGCCTCAAAAGGTAACCCAGATAGAATTCCTGACCAATAAACAGAGCTATGCATCTGAGCTACACCATTTACACACAGGAAACCAAATGCAACACACATGCACATGCACACACACACAGAAACAAGTGTGCTTTACCTATTCATTTCAAGGAAATTGAGGCGGGTGGACAGGTCCTCCAGGCGGCTAATCTGTTTGTGACACTGGCTACAGAAGAAGTCCAGAAGCTCATCCCTGAGGTAGCTCTGAAAGCTGGCAGGGAAAGGGTCGGCGCTGAGGAGAGGAAGAGAGAGTGAGGGAGAGAGAGGAGGAGTGGGTCAGGTGAAGGACCAAAATTTCCACCGTTTGGAGCCCATTATTGGGGCAATAGCACAAAAGCCTAAAGCCTGTGTAGGACAGTGTGGCTGGAATATCACAACACATCTACTCCGACCCCTCAGACAATGGTTAGGGAGCCGGGTTTCGTAACTCAAAGGTTGTAGGTTCGATCCCCAGCTGGGTCGCTGCCGTCGTACCCCTAAGCAACCCGAACTGCTTCAGTAAAAATATCCAGCTGGATGGATAATGGATTGTACCTTTAAAAAAGTAATCTCTACAATCTGGATTAGGACGCCTGCTAAATTCTGAAATGTAATGTAATTAGGGCTGGGCGATATATCGCAACGATAATTATCGATTGCAATAACGGCCGTTGCCACCATGTGGGGTATTGCCTTTCTTTTCATCTTTTTTTCTTTAATTATACCTGATGCGGTAGTAATCTAAACTTCAAAACCCGTGCGAAATTCTTCCGGGAAAAAAAAACGTCATCACTGTCTACTGCGTGTTGATAAGAAGGACAATCACAGAAAGGCGTTGCACCTTTCATGCGATTGACAAAAACACATCACATGATCGCGTGAAAGCTGTACGACCTTGCTGCTGGTTGGCTGTCTTATCAACACTCAATAGATATCAGCGGTGATGTTTTTTTCCGGAAGAATTTCATGCGGCTTCTGAAGTTTGGATGTTTACTGCCGTATATTGGGTACACTTAAAGAAAAAAAGACGAAAAGAAAGGCGCGCCCCACACGATGGCAACGGCTGTTATTGCATTCGATAGTTATCGATGTTGTATATCGCCCAGCCCTAAATGTAATGTACGTACATTAACTATATCAACAATGTGTTTCATTGTCACTACGAATTTCCATGTTATGATCTGACAAAGTGGCCCATATTTCTATTGTGTGTGTTCAGTAAGGGCAGCATTAAAAGGTGACACTAGCGTTAGCCCTGCTTTGTGCTCTCTGTGTGGTTCAGAACAGAAACAGTGATCTGAAGCTGAAAAAAGTGATAGCAGGAAAAATTCAATGATCCCTGCTGGAGATGATTAGCACTGTTGGCTGCCTGCAAGTGGTTTGAATTTCTCCTGGGTGTATTCTGCTGGCACGGAGTTTATTTCAGACCACTGTGTGTGCGCGTGTGTGTGTGAGAGATGTGACACGTCAGAGCAGCCGTTACCTCGGAGACAGCAGCAGGTTGGGTTGCTGCACGAGGCAGGCAGGGCTTGCGTTCCCCTCAGACGGCAGGGGGCCGTCGTGGAGAAGCTCGGAGTCATGCCCCTCCCCAAAGTCCTCAAAGTGCTCCTCCCCCGGCCCCACCACTGTCACCAGGGATACGCTGTTCAGCTCTGAGCCCAGGGACAGCCTGAGAGAGAGAGAGGGGGTCCTGTAAGAACACATTCCTACGTACGCACGCGCACAATCTTACATATACATACTCCTACGCACGTACTCACTCCTACATAACACACTCACAGGGCATGTACCCCCAACAGGCCCATTCCCATGCTTCAGTAGCTGTATGTAATTTGCTAATGAGGCTAGGGCTAATCTGAAGCTCTGTGGGCAGGGAGAAAAGATCTCGTCCGGCCCCTGGTGACCTCTGACCTGGTGGCCTTCCATCTGACATTTCGCAAGGGCAGATACATCAGAGTAAACAACACGGACTGATACCCGTCCGTAGCCATGCCTTTGTCATCTAAAGGCTTTAAAATGTCAATGAGCCAGTACACTACCCCCTGTGGGTTCAGCTACATGCCAAGCCATCCCATTACATCATTGCCAGCGTGGAGAGGACAAATCGGTGAGCAGGGTAGAGGGTATACTCTGGAGTTCGGCCAATCAGAGCAGATCAGGGTGCTGTCGTTAAAGGTAATCAGGTAATGAGGCGTGCAGCTGTCACAGGAAGTACCTGTTGGCACTGTCAACACACTGTAAAAAAGTGTCTTAAGTGTTTTAGTTTCGTAATCTTTTTTTTTTCTTTCTCTCAAGTAGAAAATATTAGCCTTTCTGAAGCTCTATGCTTGGCAAGTGAAATTGTCTTACCGTATTAACAAATCTTGAAATGAGTCAATGAGTCAAACAGAAACTTTTTGTCTTATTTAACAAAACTGTAACAGAAATAAGTCTCAATACAAGTCTAGATAGAAGACTAAAATACTTGTTAAGACTGGCTTTTTTTTCAAGTTTGATCTTATTTGGTTTTTGCAGTGAACTGCATTTTCGCTGTCACTGTGGTCCACAGCACAGCAATCTCAGACAGCTCCAGTTTAATTTCTTGCTCAAAATGTAAACCCGTCCAGAAGTAGTAAAAAGCATTAAGATGACTCATGAGTCCATATTACTCCATCAGTCACACAGGAGTCCAGGTTTTGTGATCCTTACACCAGTTTATGCACGTCTTCGTGCCTTAGCCTTAGCCTGCCACAAGATTTTTGTAGGTTCGTAGTCCGTTTGGGCGTAGGCTAGGGGAATGGTGGTTATACATTTGAAATATAGTCTAATATATTGCTCAATAAATTTCTCAATGCAAATTAGGACATAGTGTAGCTTACAAGTAAAGTTACAGTTTTGGATGCAAGCGGTTTCAAAATGGCGACCCGGCTCTGTGGAGCTCACTGTGTTTTTGTTGAGACTGGGTCACAGGGGTGCTGATTCAGCTGTGGTAATTTTTGAGGCTGTAGTTTTGGGGTGTTTAGTAACTATCCTGTTAAGTGTCAGTGACTGTCTCTGTCAGTGAGCTTTATCTTGCGAGCACTACCTCCTTGCTGATGCAGTTTGTTCGGGTTCGGCATATGTCGCCATTTTTGACCCTATCCTCCTGTTCACGTTAAATAATTTAGCAATTTTTTTGAATGATGCACCTGCAATTGGGGGTACCGACTATTTGGCCTCTTTGGAACTCTGTTAGTTGCCCCGTTGCTTTGGAAACTCACATGAGTTTTACCAGACATCTTTTATTGCTGACACATACTGCTAATTAGCATTCAACTTAATGACTCACCAGTGTAGCTGCTTTTGTGTGTGTGTGTGTGTGTGTGTGTGTGTGTTCTGAAACCTTTCAGAATACAACCAGTAGACATCTAATTTCTAACGTGTTTTATGCCACAATAGAAATTAAATAAATTGTTCTCAAAGCGAAGACAGATTTTTGGCTGGAATTCTCCTTTAAAGCTTGGAATTTGAGGCACATCCCCGGATGTGGTTTTCGTGAATGGGGGAGGAGGGGCCCTTCCCACACAGCCAAGTGACCAGTGATGTCACCGCACAGTCAGGTGACCAGTGATGTCGGGGCGCGCTCACCTCCTCCCGCCCTCCTCGGGGCCGCTGAGCGCGGCGTCGATGGCGCTGTCGGTCTCCACCTCCTCGTGGAGCTCCGGGTGCGGCAGCGTACCCGTGTCCTCGTCGGTGAAGGTCTCGTACTCGCTGTAGGCGCTCTCCGAGCCCAGGTACGCGCTGTCCGTCACCTCGTTCTGCTGCCGGGCGGCAATCAAAACATTACCAACCGCACACCGCGCAATTTTCAGGCACTTCATTTACAGTTTCGCAGATACGTGGATTTCCGTCACAGATCTCACCAGCACCGATTATTAGATTTGTGTATCGAAGTACCGAGCAGTGAATTTCACAATCCACAAACACGGTTTATTAAATGCCTCTTATTGGCTTGGCAGGTTGTCAATCATTCAGAAATGTCCTTGCTTTATTACGCATGGTCACTTACGGAATCCCTCAATCAATACTGGCAAACTGAAGCAAAAATCTATTTGCATATCCATGGAACTCATTCATTTCTGTTCAGTACTATGAAACAATACTACTACTACTACTACAACATTAAAGGTTAGATCAGCCACAGGTTACAGTTTGCATGCTTCTTATTTATTCATTAGAAAGCCCATCTGTGGCGCCACTCAAATATTGCTCAACTGTGATTGGACCGTGAGGGAGTGGGTGTGTCCAGAACAGAAACCGCACACATGCAGAGTGCGGACACGGAGACCGTTAGTGATCATTAGTGCCGAAAGGACTTAGTCAGCCAACTATACGATGGAGGAAGATCAATTCCCTCACAGTTTGAGGTTGCCAGTTCAATTCTCAAGTGGGGCACTGCTGCTATAGCCTTGAACAAGGTACTTAACCTGAATTGCTTCAGTATAAATATCCTGCTGTATAAATTGATTTTATGTTTTTTTATTTATTTATTTTTTTAAGTGAGCAGATTAAATCACTCTGGGAAAGAGGCTCTGGTAAATGCGTAAATGTACATGCAATCAACCAGAGAGGATGTTTGAATAATGATATTAAGACTTTTCAATTCCGCCCAGAGAGGCTGTCAACAGTGGTATTGTTGCTACAGGGGGGAGGGGTCCGGGGTTACTCTGACGACGGTGAGCGGGCCCTGAAGCTGATGTTTGCTGCCAAAGCAAGAAAATATGTAGCAGCAGCAACAGTAAACGGGACAGAGAGCACGGATGACGGAGAAGCCCTTAAGGCTGGGTGGGGCAGCTGGCCTTGCACGTAGGACCATGTAGTGGTGTCCAGTGTGAGCAGCCTCTTTAATGCACTCTTAACCCAGCTCTCTTACAGAAATCCAACTCAGGTATCACAGTGCAACGAGGGTTTTCTGTAGCCAGACGTACATGTTCACTGCTCTCATTCATGTCTTGACAACATTTAGCAAATTGCTATTAAGTGAAATCAAGTGAAAGATGAACCATTATAACAGATACAGTATTTGCGAAATATATTTACGATCAAATTAATATTTCAGAAGCAAAAGATGAGTTCTGGTGACTGAGCTTCAATTACATATTCATTTTATGCATCTGTCTGCACCCAATTGCACCTACTAATACATTAAAATGATCCTAACCGAAAAAATAAATCTATTAAATAAATATTTATAAAATCAACAGCAGCCATACCACCCTGTACTCTTCTCAATCTGCTGAAGTTAAGCAGAGCTGAGCTTAGACCGGAGACCTGGGAAAACTATAGACCACAGAAGTGGTCTGTGACGCTGGAAATTGGAACCAGGGAGTATCTCTCCCCAGGCAATTTTCCCCATAGACAATTTCTTTAATACAATTGAGATCACGGAAACTTCTATCCTACAAGTGTCCTTATATGAATTAATAGCTACCGAGAGAACAAAACCAACCTCCATATTATCCTAATTTTGACAAGCGTGTAGTACAATCTTTCTCGTTAACGAACGACACCTCCCTTCAGTAGACTGAACTTAGGGAATTTACGTCACTGTTGCCACTGCCATTAGATACTACCCTGTCAAGCTTTCTAAATTCCCAAGAGCAAAAATATCAATAACATAAAAACAATAGTTTTGTTTTCAGTGTCAGTGATTGAACAGTCACTGAACACGTTGTACATAAATACAGTTAAACATACTTTGGGGACCACTTCTCTAGACCAAACAGAAAACCCCAATGCCCCAACACAGTGATGGGGACACCGTGCTGTAGGAGGTGCCGTCCTTCAGATGAGACATTAAACTGAAGTCCTGACTCACTGTGTTCATTAAAAGTACCATGACACTTCCTGAAAGAGTAAGGGGTGTAAACCCAGCATCCTGGCCAAATTCACACAAAACAGGATCTCTAGAGCTACCTAATCACCACCCCCTTCCCCCAATCTGATTGGCTGCATAATTCCTCGCAATCCCTGAACACTTTGATTCCTCAAGTCTTCGTTGCCAAATAAAATTGAATTTGCAGCTGACCTAGTTGGTTGAATAAAGGCAAAAAAAAAAATCTACATAGATTATACATAGTGTCTCTCAAACGGTTTTAACACATCAGTACAGACACAAATCACACACAAAGCCCTGCCCATACTCGGTACTCTTTCTCCAAACTAGTACATCTGCTTTGCACTGGGCTGTGTTGAACACACACACATACAGCACTGCATTTCCTGACCAGCAGATGGCGTTGCAGCAACACTGAGGGCTCAGGGCAGACAGCAGGCTCGTGCTCAAAACAGCGGAGAACTTATGGGAGCGAAAAGCAAGAGCGCTGAAACTCAAACTAAATACACATATCCAGGCATGGAAATGGGGAGGAATTGCAGACATGCTGACCACGGCTCAACACGCGTAATAACAGACTCGCTAAAGCGCCAATCCGCTCCAACGTGCTTCAGTGTTTGTCAGAGAGAAATTTGGCCAGATGTCACATCGTTCTGTTTAGCATGGAAAATATTTGCAGCCAAAGATATGGTTTTGTTAGCCAATGCGCCGCTTGCTCTCATAGGAACACTGTGGACATGGGGCTTAGTAATCAGAAGAGGATACCGTTTGTATAGGGCACACAGAGACACGCTTATATTTGACTTGTGGGTGGTTCCAGTAGTGATTGTATCTTAGCACCTCTCCCATACTGTGGAAGTGATGAGAATCTCAGTTGAACTGAAATGGAGCCAGTATGTTCTTACCTCGTATAAATATGTTTAGTTAGAAATGATAACATGCGGTCTGAACACACACAGGCACACACACACACGCTCACAATATTCTCACCTCATAAGCGGCATAATCATCGTACTCCTCCGGACAGCTTGGGGCATCTTCCCGGGGCGGTATTCCCATGTCACAGAGCTGTGGGTCGGTGCCTGAGGGGGGGGGGGGGGGGGGGGGGGGGGGGGGCAGAAACAGCCTGCATGTAAAATTAGCCCTGAATCAACAAGAACCTAGAGGGACGGACCACTGACATTGTGACGCCAACAGTGTCTGCACAAGCAAGACTGCACATCTAAGATTGTGTGTGTGTGTGTGTGTGTGTGTGTGTGTGTGTGTGTGTGTGTGTGTGTGTGTGTGTGTGTGTCAGCGGGCAGAGCATTTCATTATCAGTCCGCGAACACAGAGTTAATAGCTTGTTTTTTTTGTTTTTTTAAACAGACAGACTAGCCAAGCAATTCCACTGTATATCACTGCATAGGCTGAGCACCGCACATTCATGACCGGTTCAGATAAGGAGATGAAGGCACCATTTAAAGTACTGAACGAAGGGGTCCCTGCTGATGTGGAGTGCCACCGTTTCCAGGGGTAGGATTTTCAGAGTGCAGCGAAATCCGAAACCCTGACCGTACAGACCAGGGAATCTCCCGACTGACTGTGTGCCCTCAGTGGTGCAAGTTGACCCGAGAAAAGATTTGGGCTTTCAAAGTTATCGATGAATGGCCGATGATTCCCACCTCGTGTGTCAGACTCCCTCCCACTGTAAGCCTGGTGAGAGCAGACCAGTTCACAGCGATCATCCCGTTAGTTGTTATAATAGTTTCTTTTCAATCAGCAGCCAATTAAGGCCTTGAGAACAAGGTGTGTGGATTATTTAGCCAATCAAAATCTTAAATGAATCACCTGTGCTGAAGCACACTGAAAACCAGCAGACACTGTGGCCCTCCAGGACTGGAGTTAAACCTGCAGACACTGCGGCCCTGCAGGGCTGGAGTTAAACCTGCAGACACTGCGGCCCTGCAGGGCTGGAGTTAAACCTGCAGACACTGTGGCCCTGCAGGGCTGTAGTTAAACCTGCAGACACTGTGGCCCTGCAGGGCTGTAGTTAAACCTGCAGACACTGTGGCCCTGCAGGGCTGTAGTTAAACCCGCAGAACTGTGACATATCGGGACTCGAGAGTGGAAGTTGTGAACTTTGAAACTGATGTGAAAACACAACCAAGACCACATACAACCCTTATAGAGCAGAAACCGCCGACGCGACAGATCGATGAGTTTGTCTGCAGGGCACCTTTAGTTTAGAATGGTCTAAATTAGGACATGAGCAAAAAGTAAGCTTGCTAATAAACCCACGCACCTAAATTCTGAAATTCTGACATACACATTAAAAATGAGAAGAAACAGTGAAAACAAAGAGAAGGGTTTTTATTTAAGACATGTGTGAGGCGGACGTAGGTGTCCCTGCAGCCTAGCCCGGACACGTTATGTCCTCTGAGACAGCTGGGCGGCCCTCTGACACTAGACCGCGAGAAGCTTTGGAAGTCACATCACCAGCTAACAGCATCGTGATAACGGAGAGCTGGGAGTCTTCCAGGAATGCCAGGATACGCCCCGCATTCCCACAGTCGGAAAGGAGTAACCTTGTTACACTGTTCAGCCGTGTGAGGAAAGGGCTGGAGACTATGAGAGCTTTCATATACACAGTCAGCATTCAAACAGACAAATGTTTGTGCTTCAGAGACCTGTTCTCAGTTGGCATGAATGTAATTCATAAGGCTAATGTAAAAAAAGAGCCAATCAACTGACACAGAAATACCAGCTCTCTCCCCGAAAGGTACGTTAACAAGCAAACTCTGAAGTCTACACTCCTTGCATAGGTAAGGAAACACATTTATAGATATATACCAACAAATCCATGAAAGAAAAGCTGATGTGGTTTATGAGGAGATTGTTTAAAAAAAAGTACTGGGCCATTTTCCACATTGAATGGGTTGGACTGTAATAATTAGAGAATTGTTTTGGTCCTACCAAATGAAAAAGGTGTGTGGAACGCACAATATGGTAGCAATTACAGTTTTTGGCTGGCTCATGTCTCAGAAGAATAAGCGCATGGAAATGAGGTGATTCTGAGCAGTACATTTGCCTTTTGGGAAACGTAGTTCAATATGGAAACAAAGTCATTCATTTGGACGGCCGCAAATGAATAACCTCTGGGTCTCCAGATAGGTTAAAGCACAACTGGACTTTGGTAGAACTTTGGGTTGTGTAGTTACCTGGCCATGATATGAGTCCAAATAGTAGCAAAATATGTTAATTAGTTGCTCGGTGCTCCCCAGAATAGGGTATTTGTCGCTCCATTCACTTCTATGGGGCAGCTAAAACTCAAAATGACACTTCTAGCACGTATACGACCGCGAAAAAAGTGGATTCTGTCAATACAAACAAGAACCAGTCCTCGTTCGTATTTTATTTGGATTGTAGATCCGGTAGGTATGCTATGTTCTTGTGCCAGAAACAGCGTTAATGCGCCGAAGCGTCAGAAACCACTCATTGGTCCAAATTTCCACAGAAGCAAACGTTCCTAGTACTAGTATGGTCCGACCTGCCGACATTTTGGTAGTCTTTTCTGGTAGTTTGCTAACAACATTGAAGAAAATAGTACTTTATAAATAATTTTAATTACACAAAAAAAATACGTACGAGGACTGGTTATTTTTTGTATTGACAGAATCCACTTCTTTCCCGGTCGTATACGTTCTAGAAGTGGCATTTTGAGACCGTTTTAGCTTCCCCATAGAAGTGAATGGAGAGCGACAAAAACCAGGGGAGCACAGAGCAACTAACGAACATATTTCACCACCATTTGGACTCATATCATGGCCAGGTAACTACAGAACCCAAAGTTCTACCAAAGTCCAGTTGAGCTTTAAGACCAAAGGGGGAGGGGCCATCAAAATGAACAGAACATTCCTAACCGCGTCAATAATTTAAACACATTGCCATCCATCCAACAGCTAACCAACCTCATTCCTCCAAGAGCAGCTACATTAAGGCTCGTTACACAATCTACGCAAGGAATGCGTGCAAAGAGCAATGCAGGGTAATTCCCACGTTCTTGGGTAGCAAAACGTGCAGTCCAAATTTTGTCTGCATTGGCGTTTATGTTCCTTGCGTAGAGTATGTACCAGGCCTAAGGCTTCTCCCCTGGCTGCTCCTCTGAACACAGGGCTTCTCAACATCACAGCCAACGGTACAAAAATTGCAAAAGTCTTAAATACACTGGCAAAGGGGAGTTCTTCAGCTCAAAGTTGAGACCACCTTTCCGTAAACGTACAGGAAATATAGAAGAACTTCAAGGATTCAGCGAATTACTCAAGAAACCTGATCGCTTGCCAGTCCCATCTCCCCTGAGTGTCCGTGACTTATGAGTGCATCACTAATTTAAGGGCCAAGCAAACGAGGCCTTGTGGCCTAGAAAAGAGTACAGATGCAAACCGTAAGGAACATGGACGTTCCCTCTGGGAACGGTCTCAGAGAGGTTGTCCTAAAATAACTTCTCCCCACATTTGTCAGAGGAATAAAAGCAAGGTGAGGTCCGCCGAGCTTCGGGAGAAGGAAACTGTATGCTCACCTCCATTACCGATTGCTCCGATCCCTCGGTAGAAATCCTCAAAACTGATCACCCCCAAACCGCTGGGATCCAGGAACCTAGTTAGATCTTTCACCTGTCAGGAGGAGGGGGGGGAGAGGGTGGGGACAGAGGTGGGGGCAGGGTCAGTGAAAAGGCTTTAATTTCAAAACCTGCAAATAACAGACAAAAGACAAGAGGAAGTAAAGAGTTTAAGTTTTAAATTATACTTTATTGACCCCGTGGGCGCAATTTGTCCCGTGCACTTCACCCATCCAAACTACCTTAGGAGCAGTGCGCAACCAAAGTGCAGCGCCAGGGGACCAACTCCAGTTCTGAGGCGGGAGCCTTGGTCAAGGGCCAAGGCAGGAGTATACCTAAACTGACATACGAGTCTTAGGTGTGGGAGGAGACCGGAGTACCCGGAGGAAACCCAGGCAAACACAGGGAGAACATGCAAGCTCCACAGAGAGAACCTGGACCCGAATCCGATACCTCTTTCTTGCGAGGCAACAGCGCTAACCACTACACCACCGTGGATTGTGAATGCTACAGCCGTAACACTGCAGTACTGAGAGAGAAAGCACATGAAAGCCACTGATTTGATGTCACAGGTCTGATTGATCGGCGTTCCTCAAAAGAGCCACGCTACACATAATGCATGCATGTCACACAGTATCTGACCTGTTGGAGGCGGTCAGATATACACTATAAAAACCTTTCATACACATTAATAACTTCACGTGTGCATAAACCGCGATTCCATTAATATTTAGCAGACGCTCTCCTCCAGAGCGACTTACGCAGCGCACATTCTTTAACATGGCTGGATATTTAATGAAGCAGTACAACGGCAGTGCCTCACCTGGGAACATGCAACCTCTTCCAAGGTCAGTTATCCTACGCTGCCTCCGGTGGGGAACATGAATAACATATACAGCGAGCACCATAATTCATTGGAGTGTGACACATTTCTTGTTATTTTGGTTCTGTACTCTAGCACTGAGAAAGGATACAATGACAATGAAGTGCAGACTGTCAGCTTTAATTTGAGGGTATTTTCATCGGATGAACCGTTTAGAAATTCTAGAACCTTTAGTACATAGCCCCCCCCCCCCGAATTTTTGGGCATCAAAAAATATTGGACAGTTTAACAAAATGTAGAATAAAATAAAATAATTTTTAATATTTGGTCGCATATCCTTTGCATGCCATGACTTCCTGATGTCTGGGACCCAACAAAATCAAAAGACTCTTGACATCTTATTTTCTGGTACTCTTACAAGCGATACTATAATGTCTCTGCATTTGAATGGATCTCTATGGGAATTGGGGGATGGGACTAGATTTAGTTGTAAATTATGCTGGAACAGTATGGAATACATGTTTGGCGAAATGGCTCTAAGTCATCAAGGGTCTGAGGTATCAAACGAGCCTCAAACCATCACTCTGCTGTCAGATATCCAGTAGATATGGATGGATCACTTTAAGGGTAGTTTTTCCTGACATATTATTGAAGGATATGCAACCAAATATTGAAAATGATGACTTTATTCTACATTATGTTAAACTGTCCAATATTTTTTGATGCCCAAAAATGGGGGGGGGGGGGGGGGGGACTATGGACAAAAGGTTCTATAATTTCTAAACGGTTCATCCAATATGGATGAAAATACCCTCAACAGTCTGCTGACTCATTGTATCCTTTCAAATTCAAAGTGCTAGAGTACAGAACCAAAATAACAAAAAAAAAAAAAAAAAGTGCCACTATCCAATGAATTATGGTGATCACTGTACATATAATAATGAACAGCATTTTTGAAGGTGAATTTTTGTAGGGGTTTTGCAGCAGTCCTTGTCGATCTGAGAAAAAATGAACCCAAATGTACAGCACTGTCCGTGGTTAAGCAGGTCGTGTGTATAATGGGAAAGTCTTACACTGGTCTTGCGTCATGGTTTCACGCCCTACGTGGCGTTCTCTTCCTGGAAAGATACAGCTGATATGGAAACTTCCCTCTGCCTCTCACTCAATGTGCTCCTCACGTGATACTCAGGGGCCGAGACAAAAACGTCACACGCGGCACAGAGCACGAAGCTCACAGCGCACAACACAGAGCACAGCACACACAGCTCACAGAGCACAGCACAGAGCACACAACACAGAGCACAGCACAGAGCACGAAGCTCACAGCGCACAACACAGAGCACAGCACACACAGCTCACAGAGCACAGCACAGAGCACACAACACAGAGCACAGCACAGAGCACGAAGCTCACAGCGCACAACACAGAGCACAGCACACACAGCTCACAGTGCACAGCACAGAGCACAGCACAGAGCACGAAGCTCACAGCGCACAACACAGAGCACAGCACAGCACACACAGCTCACAGAGCACACAGTGCACAACACAGAGCACAGCACAGGTCAAACAGCTCACAGAGCACAGTATAGAGCACACAGGACAGAGCGCCCCCTCTCACTGCATTGGGATGTTCAGCAGAGAACAGTGCAGGTCTGTTCTTCACACTGTAAAAGCAGTCAAATCATATACAGTTGAAGTCGGATGTTTACATACACTTAGGCTGAAGTCATTAAAACTCATTTTTAACCACTCCACAGATTTCACAGTTAGCAAACTATAGTGTTGGCAAGTCAGTTAGGACATCTACTTTGAGCATGACAAGTAATTTTTCCAACAATTGTTTACAGATTATTTCACTTTTAATTCACTATATCACAATTCCAGTAGGTCAGAAGTTTACATACACTAAGTTGACTGTGCCTTTAAACAGCTTGGAAAATTCCAGAAAATTATGTGATGGCTTTAGAAACTTCTGATAGGCTAATTGACATTAGTTGAGTCAATTGGAGGTGTACCTGTGGATGTATTTTAAGGCCTACCTTCAGTGCCTCTTTGATTGACATCATGGGAAAATCACAAGAAATCAGCCAAGACCTCAGAAAGAAAATTGTGCACCTCCACAAGCCTGGTTCATCCTTGGGAGCAATTTCCAAATTCCTCAAGGTACCATGTTCATCTGTACAAACAATAGTACACAAGTATAAACGCCATGTGACCACACAGCCGTCATACCGCTCAAGAAGGAGACGTGTTCTGTCTCCTAGACATGAACGTGCTTTGGTGCGAAACGTGCAAACCAGAACAACAGCAAAGGACCTTGTGAAGATGCTGGAGGGAAACATTTACAAAAGTATCTATATCCACAGTAAAACGAGTCCTATATGGACATAACCTGAAAGGCTGCTCAGCAAGAAAGAAGCCACTACTCCAAAACCGCCATAAAAAAGCCAGACTACAGTTTGCAACTGCACATGGGGACAAAGATCTTACTTTTTGGAGAAATGTCCTCTGGTCTGATGAAACAAAAATTGAACTGTTTGGCCATAATGACCATCGTTATGTTTGGAGGGAAAAGGGTGAGGCTTGCAAGCTGAAGAACACCTTCCCAACCGTGAAGCACGGGGGTGACAGCATCATGTTGTGGGGGTGCGTTGCTGCAGGAGGGACTGGTGCACTTCCTAAAATAGTTGGCATCATGAGGAAGGAAAATTATGTGGATATAGCAAGCAAGGAGGCCTACAAACCTGACTCAGTTAAACCAGTTCTGTCAGGAGGAATGGGCCATAATTCCAGCAACTTATTGTGAGAAGCTTGTGGAAGGCTACCCGAAACGTTTGACCCAAGTTAAACAATTTAAATGCAATGCTACCAAATACTAACAGAGTGTATGTAAACTTCTGACCCACTGGGAATGTGATGAAAGAAATAAAAGCTGAAATAAATCATTCTCTCTATATTCTGACATTTCACATTCTTAAAATAAAGTTTTGATCCTAACTGACCCAAGACAGGGAATTTTTACTAGGATTAAATGTCAGCAATTGTGGAAAACTGAGTTTAAATAGATTTGGCTAAGGTGTATGGAAACTTTTCACTTCAACTGTATTCATCTTGGCTCGTACTCGCCTCTCACTAATTGGCCATAACCTTTGCCATTCAACTTTGTGTAATGCGCAAGAACCTTTGTCATTCAACTTTGTGTAACGTGCAAGAACCGTTAATTTCATGCACTTTTTTGACCAGATTTAACGCCACTTATGAGAACCCTTTTCAACATTCTGCAAGGCGTATAACATAAAACCTCCTGTGTAAGCACTAAGCACTCTCTCATACACAAGAGCTCTTTATTATACATCACATAACCTCTCCTTACACACACACACACACACACACACACACACACACACACACCCCTGGACACTTTAAACAAAGCTTCCATCACATACCCATAAAGCTGCACTCACATGGTATTCAGGCTCAGGCTACCTAGGAACCATAAAATCAGTAGCCTAGCAACACATGATCTGGTAACCAAGGAGACAGCTGCTGAGGCCTGAAACTCAGCTGTCATGGAGCCCTCGGATTCATGCTGAAGACTTTCAGCTAAGAAAGATGATGTAACGCACTTCCTGAAGCCCCGCCCCCCTAAGCCCACTAGTCTGTACAGACATGAGGTAAACAAAGCGAGGCAATATCAAAAATTTATAAACGTTCTTTTCCAGATGCTAGGGAACGCTAAGAGGCTGAGGCAAGCCTGATGGAATGCAGAGATCAATGGTAAGGGAAATACATTTATAATTACTGTAATTCAAAACACCTCAAAACAGCACACACATTTCAGAAGAGACTTAAAAAAAACTGTTATTTTACCCAACAAACAATATGAAACCCACATCAGACACAGCGAAACCAGTTACTGAATTAAGACTTCAGCTACTGCAAACCACAGGGATATCACAGGGCCAAAATTAGGAAAGACGTTTTTGTTACTTTATCTATCCTTTATGAAAATGAGTTAGGCTAACTTGCACAGGAAAAAAAGACTAATTCTTACAGCTTCATAAAAAAAGGTAAATGATAGAGGTGGGATATTTAATCTCCGAAGGCACAGGATTTTTCCTCTGCTGTCATTGAGATTATCATGTTCGGCCCGCGGTAGCGTCGTTTTCATTTTTTACGGAAACCCGCGGGTGTGTCATGCGACGAAGTAAAAACGCATGTTCAGCAGAGACCGCAGCCCTCGGACATTTCATTGCAATGCATTAATGATGCAATTTTTCATGTAAATGTTTTCATGCAACTCTTACGATGAATATATTCTAATCTCTGTTGTTCTTTTTTTTAAATGCAATATTCAAATGTAATTTTTTACATTTGATAGCCCTACTAAGTTTCCTCTTCCAGTAGTGAAAACAGAATTTATATCAGAAATGTTATCATGAGTCAGCAAAGACCACTTTAATTGGTGGGACTGAACAGAAACTGACCGTGTGTGTGTGTGTGTGTGTGTGTGTGTGTGTGTGTGTGTGTGTGTGTGTGTGTGTGTGTGTGTGTGTGTGTGTGTGTGTGTGTGTGTGTGTGTGTGTGTGTGTGTGTGTGTGTGTGTGTGTGTGTGCAAAGGGGAGGTGCGGGGGGAGAGAGAAATCGGCTTTAAAGTCTCTCCTCCTATGGAAGCCTCATGTTTTTCTGCAGATCTTTCATAAAACACAGCCTAGGAAATCCGACAGTTTATAAGGCACTTCAGAGAGACACTGACATGAGCGGGTGTAATAGAACCCACAGCTTTCCGTGATATGTGCGCGTGCACACACACACACCTACGCGTGCACATCCACACTCACGCATACACACACCCATGCATGCATGCACGCACATCCACACACACGCACACACTCATGACACGCTCATGTGCACACACCCACACCTTCATGCACTATTCTCATGCGCACACGCACACATCCATTCATGTCCACACACCCGCACTCATACTTACGCTCATGCACACACACACACACACACACACACACACACATTCACGTGCGCATACACACACTAAATCTGTGAGCGCCAAAGCAGGAAAAAAAGACTACAGTTACAATATAATTTATTTTCCGGCACAATGCAGCTCTGATAATTGAAGAAAAACAGAGACAGAGACAGGGACAGACGGACAGAGAACGACAGCAAGACAGGACACTCACAGACGCTTGGCTTGTTGGTGCTGCCACCCACTGATCAGTGGTATGGACTGTCAGATATGGAGAGTTGAACTGTGGAGCCTTTTTTCTCAAAAACAGTTTGGTGACAGTTCTGATTTAAATGAGCATATCTCGCTGAAATTTCATGGCAGAAAAAACACACACAGACTATTGCAATGCAATAAACATGATGAGCATGAACACTGCTTCTCTGTGGCTCAAGCCACTGCCCACATCCGCACATACAAAAAACATACTTGTAGCCTTAAATTCTTTAAAGGCGTTCTTGGAAAAAGTCCACTCTGGGGTACTGGATAAAAATAAAAAAAAGTAGACTACTTGATATTAGTTTGACGACAAACTCCAAGTCAGTAAATTGCTATGGCAAGGCTTTTCACTGACTTTTGGAAAAAAAAATTCTAAACAGTGCAGTATTCGGTGGCTTTTAACCACCTCAGCTGTTGTTCAGGCAGGACAGACAGATGGACATTCGCCTCAGGCGTTGCCAAGAGATATCTGCTACATAGAGATGGCGCTTTCCACAGAGCAGATAGACTGCAGACCATTTCACACAAACACAGGGAAACACAGGGCCAAACACAGAGTCAAACACAGGAAAACACAGGTAAGCACAGGTAAGCACAGGTCCAAACAGGTAAACATGGGGCCAAAAACAGGCCAAACACCCATATTGGTAAACTCTAGTAAGCAGACACGAAGGTGTTAACACACATGGTGAATACATTTGTATCTCATCTTTAAGGACAAAAGACTCAAAGGGTATTTAGAGCCATCTGGTATCTACATGGTAGTTACTCAGCAATCCCAAAACAGGATGTTCTGACACTACCCACATCACTGTCTGGGTATGTAACACACTTTTTCATACCCAGACATGCTTAACCGAGCCTCATCTCTTTACAACACAGTGCATCCACGGCACAGACACTTATGACACAGCCAAGGCCAAGATTCAAAGGCGTGACTGATGGGGCGCATCTACACTTGAGGTGTGCGCCTCCACTGACTGTGCCATTTAATGAGCGCATCGTGAAGCTCCAGAACACAGGAGTCTAGAGCGCCCATGGTCCACATGAACCAAGTTCATCCTGGAAGCGTGTACTGTACGTTTACACAATTCAGAGAGCAGCGCTCATTCATACCGAGGGCTGGGTATCGTTTTTCGATACCAATATCTGAGATTCAATGCCGATACCAAAATTTTTCTCCTGATACCTTTCTTTGCTGGGTGTAAAAACATTTTTCTACAATATCCAAAAAGGTTTCTCATTTAACAAAATAAGCCAAAACTTGTCAAATGATTCAGTGATTAATGGTATCAACTGAAACAACTGTGTAAAATACAGTATAAAATGAACAAACTTATGATTTAAATCAAGCAATATCTGATCAAGGAATACATACAAGAAAGAGAGTCCGAAAACCCCCCGGCTAAAAATCTGGTACTTAACAGATAATTTAAGAATTTTTTACCGAAAATTAGACCGAATGATTGGACAGTTTTCGATAGGCTACTCGGTGCTGCGTACATGATTCGGTCTGTGCTCAAGAAGTACAGAGGTTCGATACCCAGCCCTATTCATATTGGTCTTTCAGGTATAAGCAAAACAGGGCCTGGAATCAATCAACATCTGTCCTTAACTCATTCAGTGCCACGGGCGACATAAGTCAACAAAAATACGTCGACCACAGTCGTCTTTACACTGCTATACCGGTAAAGAATTCCGGATTAAGGTCGGAAAAAATTAAACAATTACCAATTTACACTGACGTTCTTTTACTGTATTTGCCTTTTTTTTTTATACATGGTTCTAGATGGCGATATTTGAAGTTATATTTAGCCCATGTTTTAAAATTAATCTAGAATAACAGACCACCTAAACCAACATCGAGGCGTGGGAATAATGCGTCTCGGTCAATTTGTAGGCTACCAACACATTTCTGCTCCACGTTACTTTTTGCATAAGGATAACCATTTTTACATATCTATACAAATTACCACTGATTATGTTTATTGTTCATTTGTACATATGTATGGATATGCAAGAGCTGATTTTTATGGAAAATGGTTTTCACTTTTTGCACATCATGAATGTATGAGTCCTGTTAACCAAAATGAAAATAAATGATTTATATTACCATCAATTTTGTTTGACGTTGCTCTAATAGGGAACTGAAGCAGCAGGTGTGCCATCTAGTGCCATCTATTAACAAATAATTATGTTCAATAGGTAAATTAATGTGTTTCATTAGAGGTTTGCACATTGACAGGATCAATCTAAAAATCAAGAATGTCAGCAGCCATATTGGCTAGGCACAGCTGAGGCTTAGTGTTCCGGAACACTCTGGCATTTGACTCATTATGCATGCATTTGCTTTTTTTCTTCACAAACAGTTAACAAGTTTAGCAATCATCAATATTATTTTGGGAAGCTGCATTTGTGCATACTAAAAAAATTGTATTTGCATTTAATCATAAAACAAAGGGGAAATGTTGATTGAATTCAGGCCATTTTCGCCAATATGGTAAGAATCAGCATCCAAAAAATATATTTATACAAAGAATTCCTTCCAAATTTCTACACAATCACTGATATAGCAGTTAAGCACTTAAGCCAACAGCATCAGCCAGTAATAACAGGTTCGACTGTGTGAAACCCTCACGTGTGACATCGAGCTCCAGAAAGTGAAGGCTACTGCTGACAAGAGAGAGGAACAGTGTGGAGCGCTCGCACAAACGTCAGGATTACAGTCAATAAACTCACTGCCTTTTTATACCCAAGATGCGCCACTCCAGAATCACATTTCAGCGACATTGCTCATTTCAGCAGGTCACAAAGATCGGGAATGCTAATCACAGAACAGCGCTGGCTGCAAACTGAGCAGGGGGACAGTGCTAATTTCGGACAGAAAAGCTCCAAAAGTCCAAGGGTAAGAAATGAAAGGGTAACTACACCCTAGATCACTTTTTCTTTTTTTTTCAGCTGTAAACGTGTTTGTATGCCTACCTTATAATGAAACTTATTCATCCATTCCGTTATTTCAACAATTCTGAAATAATAACATGAATCAAGAGAAACTTGTAGAAAAGCGTCTTTGTGCTGCCCCTAACGGTTGAAATTTCCTTTCTGCTGCTCGCTCTGGCCCCGCCCTAATCGTGACGTCTGAGTACCTGTTTCTTCGTACTACTACGAAGTAGTACATTTTCCCCCTTTTCTCCCAATTTGGTAGCCAATTTAACCCCTGTACTATTCAATATTCCCCCCGTGTAGCAACCGCTTGAAATAGTCAGCTGGTAGTAGGAAGGAGGGTGCGACTCCTCTTGCTCCTGACCGCTATCCAACTCGCCCGAGGCCTTTGTGTGCCCAACGAATTTCACCGAGTTCCTCCCACCACCCCGGGAGCAGCCGCCAATTGCTGCTCCCTCTAGGGACAGGCCATACTTGGATCTGGCAGGACCGGGGCGCGAACCCCAATCCTTGGAGTACAACTGCACCGACTGAAAGTCGGCACTTTTACCGTTGTACCACTGCGACGACTGCGGTTGCTGAATCTTGATTCATATTTGATCTGCAACGTCTAGTTTGACAGTTTGATCCGAGTTATACAAAATAATTTGTACAATCCTACGTTAATTTATGCAAATGACTATGGACACAGCTCCTCCGCCGCCACCCCTCTTCCTCGCTTTCAAAATTGTTTCGTGGGCGGAGACAGGCTGAAACAGTGGGGTTATTTACCCTTTAACACAGGACATTCCTGCCAAGATTACTCTGGAACCCCGCCGCCCACATCAAAGATGCAAGGGTCAGGTGCTGACAGAAGAGCTTTGCCCTGACGAAACACCACAAACACAAAACCACGGGAATGACAAAACTACCAGAGGTCTGAGGCTGGTATTCTACTGGGTTGGTCTACGTTGATCTCTGTGCTAAATGCTAATGTGTCAACACACATCGTTTCAACACGCCTGACCGAAAACTCCACAACAAACACGTCTCATATCAGATATCAGAACTGATTCTGAAGTTGACCTTTCCTCCGTGTATGAATCTGGGTTTAGCGCCAATGTTTATTTATTTATTTATGTATTTTGGGGGAGGGGGGGTTTACCTCAAATGAAACTTTAAATGTTCTCACATTTTCAAACAATTTCATACACTTATTCCAAAATAATTTGATAACTTTTTTTTTGTTTTGCCTTCCATTTTGGCTGACTGTCCAGATTGTCCAAAATTTCACTTTCTGAATCAAAAATGATTGGTGTTGATGAGTGCTGTCACATCGGCTCTCAAACTTGGAAGGGACCCCAGACAATTAAATGTGTCAGCAGTGGACAGGAACTGAGAGATGAAGATGAGAACTCATACTCAAACTCCTAAAAAAAACAACAACGTGACCTCACTTCCTGCACTCAGTTTTCTTCTTCCGATGAGTGACTCTCTGGCTCTCTCATGGTTCACTTCCTGAAGGGGATTTCCTGAAGGGGATTTTTGAGGGCAGTAGCAGGGACACAGACCTAACAGATCGATGCACTCTGTGAAAGACATGAAAATTCCATGGAGAGGGGGGTTGGGTCAGGGGGGAAAAGATTTTCAAAGAGCGTATATACCGTCCGGGTTCTGTTGCCTCCCTGACGTGGAGTTGCCCAAATTCAGCTTCTCAGCAAACAGTTTCTACCACTGACTAACCTTCATGATCCCTGCTTCTTTAAATGAACACTTTTTCTCTGTTCTCACATATTAACATGAAGATGCACTGAATTAGGATCCCAGCCACAAACCTCACGCGTCTGGGAGGACAGATATGCAGCGTTGCCAAATCTGAACCACGACCCCAATTTTTCCCCCGAGAGAGGCTTAAACTGCTATAAATTGCTGAAAATGCACCGAATGCTGAAAAATTGGGATTGTTTTATAGTGTAACAGCCATGAAGTGAACATCAAACTGAGGCCAGGAACGTTTTCTTAGATAAGGTTGTCAAATTCCATTGCTTAGCTTTTGTGCCAACCTGCATTCATCATCGTCTAACCGCTAAATCACCCGTTTTGTGCTCACAGTGTCATTTTGTAAGTTACATCACATTTTAAGATTGTTTTGCACCCAGAGAATATTTAGGTTTTGGAAACGACAGCAGCAGGAGAAACAGCAGCAGTTTTCATGTCTGATTTATTTATACGCTTTTTCTACAGAAGAGAAACGCTAGGATAGGCTACATCTCTCTGTCAATCTGAAAAGCACTCCTGTCAGTGCTCAGAGCTATTCTACATGCCTGGATTACTCTGGCGTTCTACTGTTACACTGTAAGAATAAAAAAAATAAGAAAATAAGTATATCAGTCTTATATTTACACTTAAAAACTTACGTGACTTTCTAAGACAAAAAGAGACAAATTTATAAGACAAAAAGATTCCCAAAGAGGTGAGACAGTTTCTCATTTCAAGATTTGTCAATGGGGTAAGACCACTTTACTTGACAAGCAAAAAGCAACTTAAAACAAGCTAATATATAAACTATAAAATATAATAAAAATATGAACTTGAGATAATAAAAAAAACAAGATTTAAGTCTCATTACAAGACTAAAACGGTAAAGGCAGATGTTTTAGCAGTGTACGCAGCACAGATTAATAATCAGTCCTGCATCAGACTGAACACAGCTAGGAGTAAAACCACCACATCCTGGAATCACATAGAGCTCCGTAGTCCCGCCCACTTTGGTAACGAACGTCTGGTGCCAATTTTTGAGTCAATGGACTGAAAATGTTTTTTTTCTACATTCAGGCAGCCACATGTTCAAAACACCCATTCACATTTTAAAATGATTTATAAAATTGGTAATTTGAAATTATGTCCAACAAATAAACAACAAACACGTTTTCAAAAAAACAACCAAAACGACTACAACGGCTCCTCGTTCACCACCACTGAAGTTAAAGCCATAAAGCTGACAGTTTCGACATGGCCAAACTGATAGTGATTCTCGCCCTTGGTGATACTCTTACGTTTCACTTCCATAATAAAACAAAGTGATAGCCATTTTCGCTAGCAGAGCGGCCGGTAGCTACTCCCATAATAAGTTACAAGAGCAGACCGAGTGATAGCCATTTTCGCTAGCAGAATGGCCGCCCGGTAGCTACTGCGTTAGCAAGCAAAAGTGGGAGCCGGTGATGGACAACCAGGGATTCTGGGCAGTGTAGTTGTGTTTCTCAAACTCCGTTAATTATACGATTGAAATTTGATTTAAACGGGGTACATACAATGCCATAATATCATCTTAAGGGTGACTGAAAGATCCTGAAGTGGGGCAGGTAATGGCTTCCGGCAGTCTTCCGGGACCAGCCAGGGATAGGAGGGGGCGGGATTACGGAGCTCTATAGGAGTGATTATTCACAACAACACCTTCATATGCCGGGTGCCACCCCTGGGAGGGACGTAATTGCTGGTCACAGAGAGCATCGGCAATTTTGGTTTTCCCCGGCGTTTTATTAGCCGATTGATAGATAGAGCGAGAGAGTTCATTAAACTACATAATACAAGCAAATCCTGATAAGATAAAATAACAGACCCCCAAACACCACAGGGTAGGGTACACAGAACCCCCAAACTCCACCAGAAGGTTCACAGAACCCCCAAACTCCACCACAGGGTATGCAGAACCCCCCAAACTCCACCATAGGGAACGCAGAACCCCCAAACTCCACCATAGAGTACAGAGGACCCCCATAACTCCACCACAGGATACACAGGATCCCAAAACCCCACCCAGGGTCAGTGAAATTAGCCACTTGGAGCTTCACGGAACAGCACGTTCCACTCCTTAAACAGGCTAAGACTATTAGCACTCATCACGAGGGAACCAACACAGCAGTCACAAGCTGGAGCGGAGCAGTTCATGTTCAATCCGTTACGCTTATTCAGTTAGCAAAGGTGCAATAAACAAACGCCGGCAGTTGCACACAGAGCACTTTATTGAGTTCGCCAACACTAACATTTCTGCTTCGGAGCCGGTCCACAGGCTAACATAGCAGCGAAAGCGCTTGCAGTTCACTTGGTCTCTAATCCTGTCAATATGCCACCGCCAAGCAATTTAAGAAAAACACACTTCACCCCCTTTGCTTAATCACTGCAGTGAAGTGGTTCATTCAGTTTGAACTTGGATACCAGCAAGAGCACCCAAATCATTAATCAATTCAAAGACTCATGCTCCAGTGAGTCTTACAGCAGGGAGCAGACATGGAAGATTATATGCCGCTTGTGATTTTCCAGGAAAATTATAGACACGCAATTCCCACACCCATTAATTCATTACAAAGCAGCAGCCTGGCTTTCAGCTATTTAAACTGACTCTCAAGCAACAGTGCTTCATGTTTTTCTAACCTTGTGGAATGCCCTTAGCCTATACTCAAGCAGTTCAGGTTATCTATAGCCATATAAATGGATCATGCGTAAATTGTGCACTGTAAAAAAAAATCCCGTTAAAAAACAGTAAAAAGTCAGGCAGCAAAGTTGCCAGTAGACTACCATAAAATAACAGAACATTGCTGTAAATGTAATTACAGAGGAAACCCCTAAAAATTACAGTAATTTTTCATTCACATGGCTTCTCATACCATAGCTATGCTGATGATACTCAACTCTTCCTCTCTTTCCCTCCCTCTACCCCACAGGTTAAGGAGAGGATATCTGCTTGTCTGACTGACATCTCTGAGTGGATGGCTACCCATCACCTGAAGCTCAACCTTGACAAGACAGAGCTCCTCTTCATGCCGTACAAGACCTCCCCACTACATGACCTCTCCATCACCGTTGACAGGACCGTGGTGGCTGCCTCCCGCTCTGCAAGGAACCTGGGGGTGGTCCTGGACGACTGGCTGGACTTCAAAGAGCACATCAGGGCGACGGCACGGTCCTGCAGGTTCCTCCTATACAACATCAGGAGGATTCGACCGTACCTGACCACCTACTCCACCCAGCTTCTTGTCCAGACCATGGTCACCTCACGCCTGGACTACTGCAACTCCCTGCTCGCAAGCCTACTGGCCTGCGCCATTCTGCCTCTTCAACTGATCCAGAATGCAGCTGCCCGGCTTGTGTTAAACCTCCCGAAATTTTCCCATATAACCCCCCTGCTGAGGTCACTCCACTGGCTGCCAGTTGCAGCCAGGATCAGGTTCAAAGTTCTGACCCTGGCCTACACTGCAGCCAATAGGACAGGCCCCGCCTACCTGCAGGACTTAATCCAGAACTATGTTCCTGCTCGACCACTTCGCTCTTCTACAGCAGGGCGACACGCACTTCCCCCCCTCCGTGTCAACGGCTCTCGCTCGTCCCGACTGCGGAGTTTTTCCACCTTAGCTCCTCAGTGGTGGAATGAACTTCCCATTCCCCTACGTTCTACTCGAACCCTGCCTGCATTCCGTCGAGGCCTGAAGACACACCTCTTCAGACTCCACCTTGACTGATATTCTAACCTAGGAATATCAGTTCCCTGTGTTTACTAGTTCCCTGTGTTTTCCTGTCTGTTTGTTATAGTTTATAATAGTATTTAGAATAGAAGTGTAGTATAGCTGATTTACCCACAGCTTACTGTGAACTACAGTCAACGTTCATTACTAGGGATAGCTGCTACATTATGGGAAGGATGTGCTTTGTCTTGTCTGTTCTGAATCTTGATGACGTCTCTGTATGCACTTATTGTACGTCGCTTTGGATAAAAGCGTCTGCTAAATGAATGTAATGTAATTCATTCATTCTCATTTGTTGACAAAATCACATTATTAAATGGTATTTCCCCATAAACCTACGAGCAAGACCATTTAAATAAAAACAACAACCTTCAATTAACAGACATAGTCGGTCTTTTTATATTTAAGGGTTATTGCTGTTATTTTAAAAAGAGATCTTTTATATAAAGCATATTTCTGTAATTTTACAGTAATTCTGCCATTTTTTGAGAAAACAGGAAAAATCCAGTAAAATGTACAGTAGATTGTTAAAATACTTCTTTTTTTTTAACAGTGTGCATATATGGTTAGCGGAGTTGGATAAGTGCATTTATCAGGTAACAGGTCTACATTGATCTCTGTGCTAAATGCTAATGTGTCAACACACATCGTTCCAACACGCCTGACCGAAAGCTCCACAACAAACACATCTGTGACATGGGGATATCAGAACTGATCCTCAAGGTGACCTTTCCTCTGTGTATGAATGTGGGTTTAGCGCCAATGTTTATTTATTTATTTATTTTTTTTGGGGGGGGGGGGGGGGGTTACCTCAAATTAACTTTCAATGTGCACACACATTTTCAAACAATTGTGTGCGTTTATCAGGTAAAAACAACCCAAGTACTCCTCCAGAGAAATTATGGCTGAAAACACAAGAAACATTTCCCCAAGACACTAATAGTTGAGATAAGACAGAAGACAGGCAGAATATCAAAGGAATTAATATCTTCAGTTTGTACTCTTTTTCTTTAGGCCTGTTGGGGGGGGGTAGGTTTGGATTTGGATTACCACAATATTAGATGCAGACTGCACAACGTACATGTATGCTTGCATTACATACATTTTATGACCTAACAAACAAATTATTCCATGAAAGGATTTAAAAGAAATATTTGCCTCTGAACTCCATACCTCCATACCAATCACTAAGCCCATAAGGCAAAGACTTCCCTGCAACACTGCTCTCCTCTCTCCGGAGTGGAGTAACTACACAAAGTTTAGACAGCACAAAGGTTCTGACATTACAGACCAGTGAGCCTGATGTGTCACTGCAGAACTACCAGCATGCCGTGCGGCGGCAACAGGACGGACAAACAGAGCCAGCGAATTTCCACACATTCCCAGAGCACCACACACCAAGTCATGTGGGTACTGAGGAACGATAACAACATCCCTCCAAAACGAAACATACAAGGCACCGGCCCACAGATCAATTAGCACAGTTCCAAAGACACTTACAACATACAAGACACAGGTCCACAGACCCATTAGCACAGCTTCTGGAGCAGACAAACCCATGTTTAGAGAAAGCAGAACTGGAATTTAATGATGAATTACAAACCATTCTGAGACCAGTGAAACCATTAATTAAAGGTATTCTGCCAGAGCCATAAGATACACCTCTTCATGCTCTTGCTCTTATACACTACCACTCACACACAGGAACACCTGACTGGGGGTCCAGGAGAAAGCTCCATAATCTCTGGAATCCTGATGGAATCCACCCCGCCCGGACAACTGCCACTGGCCCCGCCTGCTCCAGGGTACCGGACTGAAGCAGCGCAGTCAGTTGCATGACCCTTGATTGCGATTGCCAGCTTCCACACGCCTGCAAAAACTAAAAAAATGAAGGGTGACTCCTGTACTCTGAACTTAAATCATATAAGCCAGGGATACCACTCAAAGCAGAGTCATAATTTGATGAGATGGTGTCTCAAGGGTAAATGTATGACTTTTCATCTTGGTGCAACAGTCAAGCTAATTGAGCTAAAGGGCTTCTTTAGTGCAGACATAGGCTACGCTGTGAAGGCCATTACTTTACATTACAGGGTCACGTTGGCAGGTATACACTTCACTCTCCAGTGACTTTCAGTGAAATTAATTTATAAATCAGTGAGCCATCAAATTTGTCAGGGTACTGATATTGCAACACTTGAAAGTCAGTCACCTCAAGCTATTGAGCTGGCTAGATAGATCTGTACCATTTGCTGAAAAATGCTTTTGACACTTGGATGATTTTTCCTTCTTTTTAATCGAAGGTCAAATACTTGAGCACTTTCCATAACTTAGTGAAGTGTTTTTCAGGACTTTCAGAGCCCATGGGAACCCTGCATTGGAGAGACTGAGAAACTGAATGCACTGGCCTGTTAAACAGAACACAGCAGGTGTTCCTCATTAAAATCCCAGGCTCGTTTGATTGGACCGTGATTGGGTATTGAGCAGCGCGGCTCCTACTCAGAGCTGACGTGGGTATTTCTGCACATGGTTGTCACCGGCTGTGTACGAGGCTGCCCAGAGAGAGGGGCTGTCAACAGTCCCGTTTTAGCTGGGACACCCCAATTTTCAGCCAAAAATGTGTTTTCCCCGCATGGTACACCCTTTGTCCTGTATTTACCCATGTCCTACTGCTGATGAATTACTATGACACACTGAAAAACAAAGCAGTTGACTGAAAAGTTGCCAAGTGGAAGCATAAAAAAACCTAATGATCCGAGAGCATGAGAGGCTTCCACTGTACACCTTCCTTACAGATGCAGGAAGGGGAGGGGCTTCCATGCTACGCCTTTCTTACACAGCGCTCAACACAGGAAGGGGAGGGGCTTCCATACTACACCTTCGTTAGAGCTCTCATCAACGCAAGAAAGAGAGGGGCTTCCACAGTACGCCTTCCTTACAGAGCTTTCATCAATGCAGGAAGGGGATGGGCATTGACAGTATCCCTGCCTTACAGAGCGCTCAAAAAAGGAAGGGGAGGGACTTCCCGTAGGTCTCATAAAGGCAAAAGTAGGTATGATTTATTTCATTTATTTTTACTTTATTAACCTTTACTTAACCAGGTTATTTTTCATTGAGATTAAAATTTATTTTCCAAGAGACGTGGCCAAGAAGGGCAGGAATTTTCTGAAACAATAAAACTAAAGACAACGGTCCAGCCAAAAGTGCTCAGGCCTATAAAACAAAAGTGCAATGGAAAAATAAAATAATCGATTGAAACACTTACAATTAGACTGATGCCACAGACTTTACCAATGGCTTTAAATTCATTAAGGGCAACTGAAAGACACAGTGGCGGTAAAAAGCTCATAATGAATAATGAATCGGAGGATCTGAATAATGAATCAGAGGTAAGGCAGTCCAATTAACTTGGTATAATATACTGCAGCCTGCCGACTCACTCCTTTCAGGGAGTGTGTGTGTGTAGTGCCAGGGAAATCCTCTGTCCGGTTCCCTAATCGTTACAGTCACCACCATAGAAACACTGGACGCACTGGGTCACTCAAGTTAATTTATAATGTCAGCCGCTCACAATAACCCGAACAAGAGTAGTGCTTCTGTGCCAACACCACAAGTTGCAACAGTCAGTTCAGGTAAATGTACAGCAGAATGCAAGAAGACAGAGGCACTGATCCCAAATTACAGCCAGATTCCACTGATCCAACTAAACAGCTGAGAGCTGACCTTCACTTCTAGACTACAAACTGCCCGAGTTCTGACCATATGGTTATATTATGTAATATATTATAATATACATATTATGTATATAATGAGTACACCAAGCAGAATTGAACATTTTCCATTTTGTCACCAAGTTCGGTAGCTAATGAATAGCTTTGCTAAGTTCACTAGTCTACAGTTAGCTCTACCTGTCCTAATCGCTAATGGTTCACGATAGCTAACGTTAGCAAACAATTTTTTATACATGTAAATTGTCGAATAAGGCTACCCTCTATATCAGACACAGTTACCAGAAACACCTAACATTAGCCCCAATTCGGTACTCGGCTGGACATTTTGCAATAGGGCCTTTTTTCTGTTTATCATAACGGATAAAGGAGAAAATAAAGGAGCCAATCTTTCTGTGAGCCAGTTTTACTCACACAATACAACTGACAGTGATTGCTAAGTGAATTGTTATAACAAATGTCACATAAAAAATAAACATTTTTTCACCAAACATCATCCGGTCTCCTTATATCCTGTTCCAAGTCCCAGGCTCCTGCTTCAATATTTTTCAGATCTATTACTCATACATATATTAAAGAACACATAAATAAAATAAATGCCTTGACCTAACCTACAACCAACACTGCGCATATTACACTGTGTGTGTGTGTGTCCCTGCACATTACATATTTTGCTACAAGTCTAGTTATCGATATTAGTAAAATTCAACCATAATCAGACTGCATGCATCCATGCATTGGGATTCGGGAATGATCATTAACTGGGCTGATAACAGGCTGTGTAAAGAGATAAATTGATTATTTGTCCTTGAACGATGTTACCGATCGCACTTTGAGATTTGAAATCTGATCTCTCCATGAACAATGCAAATCCATCCTGGGGAGTCACATAACCTGAGCTGGCATTACAGACCTCCTCCCTATAGAGGGATTCCTACTGAGGATCGGACCGCAGCGACCGGTCTGACACACAAGCTTGACCCGGTCCAACCATGTTGCCAGGACAAAAGAAAAGCAGAACCCACCCACAGTCACACACAGTCACACACACAGATCTGTGTTCCATATTTGGAACGCCCTTTTTAGTGGTGACAAAAACAGCTTTGAATGTAGGCCTTTAGGTTGCGTTGGCATCAGGGACCGGCCAGTGGGCCTATTTTTACAGCACCTTGCCAGCACTGCAGACTCTTCAGATGTACCTCCAAGCCAGGCCTCGGTATCTATGTGCCAGGCACTTGAACAGACTCACAGCTTTTAAACCAACCACAACAGTTACAAAAGCTTGACTGCACATTTCAAGGGATGGAAAGGCTTGCACGAAGACCACGATGAAACATCTCCACGTTAATAATTCACTTCACTGCTGTTCATCTCGGCTGTCGTACAAGATCCAAACACTCAGAACATTAACACCATGGGACTTTGCTTTTCATTTACGTGCATGGGAAACTATTTTTATTAAAAAGAAAATGATTTTAGTGATTAATTATAATAATAATCCAGATCAGGAAACTGATTGGAGCCTTCCATATTTATGACAAGAGCAAATTGCCTAGTTGGAACACAGTGCAGCAAATTGCCTAGTGCGGCAAACCTTAATAGAGCAATTCTATAACTGGTAATAGAACGACAGCATGTGATCTGCCAAATCCCTGCTCTTTGACAAGGCTCCAAAAAAATAATTAGGTTTTAATCCAAATAAAAGTTTAATAATGTATGACTGGCAAAGAAAAGCAGCTCATTGCCAAATATGTTACACCAAAGTGTTTGAGCTGCATATTAGGATGGCACTGCCTGTAGTTAGAGGACTGTTCAGGACACAAAAATAACAGGCGATTCTGAGATAAAATATCACAGACCAGTTAGAAATACAGGTTAAAAGATCTTTGAAAAATCTCTAAATAGTGAGTACCCCATGATCTTGTTTATAAAAGGGCAACTAGGAAGCTTTAAGGTTATTTATACTAGCCTACGTAATCTTCCTGGTAGGGTGGGTACAAATGCCTGAAAGGTGGACAACCAACAAGCCAAGAAATTTTGATAAATAAAAAAAATAAAGGAGCCAATCTTTCTTTGAGTCAGTTTTACTCACACACTACAACTGACAGTGATTGCTAACGGAATTGTTATAACAAATGTCACATAAAAAAATGTTTGTTTTTTTTCACCAAACAACATCGCTGCGGTTATCTTGAAGGGGGAGGGACACTGCAACGATGTTGACATTCGAGCTGTTTCGGATGCACCTTTGCTGCGCGGTGTGGAAACCACTTCGCGTATTTACATCGAGTGAAAACCGTAAACCCTGCAGCGTAGCATCTGGACGAGAAGCTTGCGGTAATAGCCAGGCGCGCTAGAAAGCCCTGCGATTATAGCTCCAATTCAGCACTGGCGCTCCCGCAGTTGCAGATGGCACGGCGGCTAGCAAGGCGAGTGCGCGCTTCAGAACCGATCGCTCTAAACGGGGCTTGTGTGACCCGATCACACCACTAAGCCCTGTCAAGCCGCTTTAAGCAGAAACCCATTTCGAAAGCTTTATGGCTAATATGCAGGCAATAAATCATGCCCTTTGGCTTAGCGGTGGTATTTAGATGTGTGGCATAGTTCTGTCATTACAGGCTCCTGCCAAGAGAGCGAAAATTACTGTGCTGACAGCTGCTTCTCCCTTTAATTGTACCAATGCGTTACTAACGCCTGCCGAACAGCACCATGTCCTCACGTGCTAACGAGAGATGAATGTCACACAAAACACACATATAGCCTACGCGTGTGTATATAAACATATATACATATACATACAGTTGCACTAAAAATTATTCAACCCCCTTCACTTTTTGCACACTTTATTGTGTTGTAGATTACATTTTAAACGGATAAAATTGCCATTTTTGCCCATCAATCTACACTCAATAACACAATCACAAAGTGAAAACATGTTTTTAGAAATTTTTGCAAATGTATAAAAAATCAAAAACTGAAATCTCTCATGTACATAAGTATTCATACCCTTTGCTTTAATGTATTTTTAAAGTATCATATTTCATATTTGGTCGCATATCCTTTGCATGCTGTTACTTCCTGAAGTCTGTGAATGGATCTCTATGGAAATTGGGGGGTGAGACTAGATTCAGCTGTAAATTATGCTGGTACAGTATGGAACACATGACTGGTGAAATGGCTGTAAGTCCTCAAGGGTCTAAGGTATCAAACGAGCCCCAAACCATCACTCTACGGCCAGATATGCAGTAGATATGGATGGATCACTGTAAGGGTTTCTTCTCCTGACTCATTTTCCTATAGAACTCTGTGGGGGGGGGAATGTCAGGAGAAGAAACCCTTACAGTGATCCATCCACATCTACTGCATATCTGGCCACAGAGTGATGGTTTGGGGCTCGTTTGATAGCTCAGACCCTTGAGGACTTACAGCCATTTCACCAGTTATGTGTTCCATACTGTACCAGCATAATTTACAGCTGAATCTAGTCTCACCCCCCAATTTCCATAGAGATCCATTCAAATGCAGAGAGGTTATAGTATCGCTTGTAACAGTATCTGAAAATAAGATAGAGTCTTTTGATGTTGATGGGTCACAGACTTCAGGAAGTAACAGCATGCAAAGGATATGCGACCAAATATGAAATATGATACTTTAAAAATACATTAAAGGGTATGAATACTTATGCACATGAGATTTCAGTTTTTGATTTTTTATACGGAGCGGCAGTGTAGTATAATGGTTAAGGAACTGGACTTGTAACCGAAAGGTTGCAGGTTCGATTCCCAGGTAGGACACTGCCGTTGTACCCTTGAGCAAGGTACTTAACCTGAATTGCTTCAGTATATGTCCAGCTGTATAAATGGATAAATGTAATAAGAACTTGTGTAAGTCGCTCTGGATAAGAGCGTCTGCTAAATGCCTATAATGTAATGTAATGTAATGTATACATTTGCAAAAATTTCTAAAAACATGTTTTCACTTTGTCATTATGCGTTAGAGTGTAGATTGATGGGCAAAAATGGCAATTTTATCCATTTAAAATTAAATCTACAACACAATAAAGTGTTCAAAAAGTGAAGGGGGTTGAATAATTTCAAGTGCAACTGTATATATATATATATATACATACATACATATATACACACACACACACACACAGGGAAGAAATGTAAAATGAAAAATCATGGGGAAACGGTAACTGCTATTGTGCGTGCGCACGCGTTCTTACCTGTTCTGCTCCATAGGCCTTGGCGAATTGCAGAAACTCCTCAATTTGCACAAACCCGTCCCGGTCCTGGTCAAGGGCACTAAACACGGCCCTCAGAGGGGACAGGTCATCCTCAATTTGGGACTCGTAACCCCCCACAGACAGGGCTGTGGACACCCCGTCCTCTGGCGGTGACAGCCCTACTAACGTCTGCTCGCTAGTCCGTAGAGAGCCAGGATCTAGTTCATACAGAGTCCGTAGAGAGCCAGGTTGTACATCAAGCTCCAGTCCAGAACCAGGTTCACACAGCATTTCATCAGGTGGTTTGGGGTCCAAATCTTCCCTGTCGTACACAAACTCTGCAGTCAAACACTGCTGACCCAGGATCAGCTCAGGGTCCAGTTTTTCACCAGCAGACACACACAGATCAAGAACCAGCCTTTCGTCTATTAAGGGATCCAGATCCGGGTCCTGGCCGCCGTCCAGGTCGCCCCGGCAGGGGGCAGCTCCATCAGGGAGCCCCTCGCAAACCTGAGGTTCTGTGGACGGAGGGCGGGGCGGGGAGCCGGACTCTTCTCCACTGCCCGGAGAAGACCCACCAGTCCCAGTCCCTCCAGGTTCTGGGATCTCCTCGCTCAGGAGCACATCTTCACTGCAGAGCGAGACACCATCCGTAAGACCAGGGAGGTGATCACAGCCGACAGCGCTTCTCTCAGGGAAGCACAGGGATCCTTCCTCTTCCGAAGCCACTGTGGGCAGACTGCTGCTGGCCTGGTCACCCTCAGTGGCCCCCCCTAAAGCCTCCTGGAAACAGCTGTGCAAAGTGAGCAGATCACTGGCTAGCTTGCACAGTACACCTTTGTCCCCGGTTTCAGGTGACAGAGGCTCTCTGCCTTGTGATGAGGAACTGAGGCCATCCCCCTCGTCGTGTGACGGGAGAGATGGCTCCACGCCGACACCCTGCAAGCTAGCCTCAGCGCTAACGCCCTGCAGGCTAGACTCTGTACCAACGCACTGCTGGCTAGCCTCTGTACGAACGCACTGCTGGCTAGCCTCTGTACCAACGCCCTGCTGGCTAGCCTCTGTACCAACGCCCTGCTGGCTAGCCTCTGTACCAACGCCCTGCTGGCTAGCCTCTGTACCAACGCCCTGCTGGCTAGCCTCTGTACCAACGCCCTGCTGGCTAGCCTCTGTACCAACGCCCTGCTGGCTAGCCTCTGTACCAACGCCCTGCTGGCTAGCCTCTGTACCAACGCCCTGCTGGCTAGCCTCTGTACCAACGCCCTGCTGGCTAGCCTCTGTACCAACGCCCTGCTGGCTAGCCTCTGTACCAACGCCCTGCAGGCTAGCCTCTGTACCAACGCCCTGCAGGCTAGCCTCTGTACCAACGCCCTGCAGGCTAACCTCTGTACCAACGCCCTGCAGGCTAGCCTCTGTACCAACGCCCTGCAGGTTAGCCTCTGTACCAACGCCCTGCTGGCTAGCCTCTGTACCAACGCCCTGCTGGCTAGCCTCTGTACCAACGCCCTGCTGGCTAGCCTCTGTACCAACGCCCTGCAGGTTAGCCTCTGTACCAACGCCCTGCTGGCTAGCCTCTGTACCAACGCCCTGCTGGCTAGCCTCTGTACCAACGCCCTGCTGGCTAGCCTCTGTACCAACGCCCTGCTGGCTAACCTCTGTACCAACGCCCTGCTGGCTAGCCTCTGTACCAACGCCCTGCTGGCTAGCCTCTGTACCAACGCCCTGCTGGCTAGCCTCTGTACCAACGCCCTGCAGGCTAGCCTCTGTACCAACGCCCTGCAGGCTAGCCTCTGTACCAACGCCCTGCTGGCTAGCCTCTGTACCAACGCCCTGCTGGCTAGCCTCTGTACCAACGCCCTGCAGGCTAGCCTCTATACCAACGCCCTGCAGGCTAGCCTCTGTACCAATGCCCTGCAGGCTAGCCTCTGTACCAACGCCCTGCAGGTTAGCCTCTGTACCAACGCCCTGCAGGTTAGCCTCTGTACCAACGCCCTGCAGGCTAGCCTCTGTACCAACGCCCTGCAGGCTAGCCTCTGTACCAACGCCCTGCAGGCTAGCCTCTGTACCAACGCCCTGCAGGCTTGCCTCTGTACCAACACCCTGCAGGCTAGCCTCTGTACCAACACCCTGCAGGCTAGCCTCTGTACCAACACCCTGCAGGCTAGCCTCTGTACCAACACCCTGCAGGCTAGCCTCTGTACCAACACCCTGCTGGCTAGCCTCTGTACCAACACCCTGCAGGCTAGCCTCTGTACCAACACCCTGCAGGCTAGCCTCTGTACCAACACCCTGCAGGCTAGCCTCTGTACCAACACCCTGCAGGCTAGCCTCTGTACCAACACCCTGCTGGCTAGCCTCTGTACCAACACCCTGCAGGCTAGCCTCTGTACCAACACCCTGCAGGCTAGCCTCTGTACCAACACCCTGCAGGCTAGCCTCTGTACCAACACCCTGTTGGCTAGACTCGGCGCTAACACCCTGCTCATTCGCCTCTGCATTGACACCCTCTGACCTAGCCTCTGTGCCAACACCCTGTGAGTTTGCCTCTGTGCAAACACTTTGGGCATTAGCCTCCGCGCTGACATCCTGGGGGCTAGCCTCCGCGCTGACATCCTGGGGGCTAGCCTCCGCGCTGACATCCTGGGGGCTAGCCTCCGCGCTGACATCCTGGGGGCTAGCCTCCGCGCTGACATCCTGGGGGCTAGCCTCCGCGCTGACATCCTGGGGGCTAGCCTCCGCGCTGACATCCTGGGGGCTAGCCTCCGCGCTGACATCCTGGGGGCTAGCCTCCGCGCTGACATCCTGGGGGCTAGCCTCCGCGCTGACATCCTGGGGGCTAGCCTCACTTTGGGGGCAGTTAGAGGAACATGTGGAGGTGCACTCGAGCCTCTTAACAGTCTCTAATAAAGATAAATCCTCTGGGGTGCCCTCCAATGCCTGCAGAGGAGACTGGGTGTCACTGAAATCAATAAGCTCTTCAGAGCTGCTGAGGAAATTAATCAGCCCCGCGGACGTGCAGTGGTGGAAATCGTGATCTCCAACTGATAAATCATCTTCGCTGGAATCCGGAGGGCAGGCTGAGCCCAGCGCGCAGGGAGAGCTGCTCAAGTGAAGAAGGTCCTCCATGCTGTCGCAGACACTCAGCGACTCAGGTATGCCATGAGAAAAATCCTGAGCCGGAATGGAGGGCGTTTCCCACTGCAACACGGGGCACACCGTTCCCTTGTCCCAGGGGTAACCGGAGCTCCGAAAAAGGTCATCTAGACACAAGGCATTCTCCTGGAGGATCTTGTCAAGGCTCAGGGACACCAGCTCTTTCTCTGCCTTGCAGAAGTCCAGGCCCGGTTCCCGATTTCCTGTGGCCCCCTGGGGCAAAGTGGCCCCTTTATCTGGATCCAAGAGAAGAAATCCCAGAGGTGGGCTCTGCTCCAAATCCCACTCCGAACGCCCAGTTGGACTAGACACCAAAACCTGCTCCATTCAAACAAATTACAACTTTATCCTTAGGCAACGTGGAAAAAACCTATGAACTGTTGGGGGGAGAAGTCAAAACTGAGAGCTCCCCTTCCAGGTATGACTGTGCACGTGTTTATTAATCGCCACTACTTCCTCGTCACTGACGATAAAAACATTTCGGTGATAACAATCGCAAACATGTCCGCGCTGAGAGTGAGTTGCTATTGCTTCCATAAAGGCGCCTTCAAACTCGGGTCCTTAAGTGTTCGTGAATTATTAAGTTCATAAAATGATCTGTGCGCCCAACTCCCACGGCTGAAGTCCCCATTTTCAGCGCTGTTCGGTTACAGTACCTCGGTGCCGGGGAAACTGCAAGCCCCCCAACTCCGCTTTCTTTGCACACAAACACAATACTTGATGCTGCTTATAGTGCCATACTGGTTATATACGTTTGGAGTGGTTATACTTTGATAAAACGATCACATGCATGTTGCACATCAGTGCCGGTTGATTTGCTTCTGGTTGTGACCGGTAGGCTACGTAGAGTAGCTAGCTACCTTCCTATGTTAATGCGAATGCATTATTAGCCAGCTAGCAAGCTAATTATTACGCGCGGAGTAACCGATCGTTAGCTTGGCAATAGCTACCATTACTGTGAAATACCCGGCGAGATCTCACATTGCCAATGGGCATATGGTTTTGTGAACTCTTCATATAGAACCAACAGGGTGACAAGCTAGTTAGTTAGTTAGCGAGCTAATTAGGTAGCAGATTTGACATTCCCATTTCTTAATCCCATCTCTTTCATGTAGCCTATAACACATAAATGCGTAATTGTTCGTATTAAGATGATTTGATTGCGTCTTTTAATGTATGAACATTCGCCAATATAAAAAAATGGAATGAGAAAATTGTGACCTCTTGCCCAGCTAAGCTAGCTATCCAGCAATATAGTAACCAAAGAGGATGCTAGAATTCTTAGGTTTCCACAATTCCTCCATTCGAATTGTCCGACGCCAGCATCACTCCATCCTCATTGTCCATTGGTCTCAACGATGGCTTTAATCGCCATCCAAAAGGACGCCCTTCACCATTTCTCTCGCCTCCGGATTCCCTCTGCTTAGTTCATCACATTAAATACTATTAGCGTACACAAGAATTGCATTTCCATCAGCCCGTTTCCCAAGGCGCCCCCGACTGGACTTGGATCATCCACCTGCGTTGACTTGTTAAATCGGTGCGTTCTTTAGTCCGAGTTAATAATTTTTTCCCGATGTCCTTTAGTCTCTTGTGACCATTTCCCGAGGACGATCTTCAATCTAAAGACGCAATTGTTGCCGTTAGACGACTTGTCTATGAATCTCGGTCTCTCTCATCAGCAGCTGCTCCGCCATCGCCAGCCGCATACAGCAGTGACGTCAGCACTCCACAATGCGCACGCGCTTGAGCCCACCGCAGTCTGTCGACGCAAAACAAGCCCTTGTGCAAAATCAAAAAGCGAGGTTTGGCCAACATCTCTCGTAGTTTGAGGTTTTGCAGCTGGATGCAAAATAAGAATTTTAGCCACAAGTAAATAATGTGAGTTATAATACACTAATTACAAAACAGTCATTGAAATAGCATGACATGCATCAGAGGCAGTAGGCCTACCACGGTATGTGTAAGATAAATCAGGTAGGCTTTAGATTGTTTCAGGTTATATAAAAGAAAATCGCTAAAACGCACACAGAAGCCGTTACCCAACAATATATGGATTTTTACAATGAGAACATTAATAATTTTTGCCCTCTTGCGCCCTCGTGTGGAGGAATGTTCACTTATTCAGCTGATTAGTTGAATTGTTTGTTGCCACAGCATAATACAAGTAGGCTAGAGGAAACAAAATATTTTGACACAAACAGAAAAGCTTTCAGTAGGCTATACACGTAACATAAACATGCACATTTGGCACAATACATTTGTTTTAGCAATTAGTAATTAAATCAGATTTAAGTGATAAACAATCACTTGAAACAGATAGCCCCTAGGCCATCTAGAAATTCTACGTGGGGCAAACTAAAAATTTGATTGGGAATGGCGGATTCCTCAATTCACCCAAAACGGTAAACTATTTTGGGAGATTTAACATACAAAAACTGCAACATGTATTAGAAAGCACTGCGTTTGCAAACGTACCGACAACCTCCTTTGGGTTTGCATGGTCGTGGTTAAATTTAAATCACAATATGAACTAAGTCTAACCCAATTTAAAACTAAAATAATGCATGGCAAAATATCAGTATAAGCGCCAGAAGAGTGTTTATGGGGTTCAACATCCAAGGTGGTTCATGAGAATCACGTTAAGGAAATACCATTGATATGTAGCTACACACTTTACCTGCTTTGTTTTCACGTACGGCACATCCATTATTTGCCGGCAAATTAAACGACCCAGCGCGTGGCAATATAGCCTCTAGCCTGTTGTCTTCTGTCAGAGTGGATGGGGGGTCACGGTTCAAATTACAGGCCTTGTCACCTGACTTTCAGAACCACCTGTATTCGCCAGCGATTTCAGTCGCCAAATTGGCTTTCCTAAATTTCGTAAATAGAATAGAATAGAATAGAATAGAATAGAAAAACTTTATTAATCCCCGAAGGGAAATTGCTTTGTTATAGCAGCAACATTAAAACACAATAAAAACACAACAGACGATACCAACACAACAGATGCAAACACAGAATGCTATAGTGATTAAAAAAAAAAGAAAAAAAAAGGTGACTGGACAGATAAATAGAGATATGAATAAATAATAAATAGGTATATATGCTGACTGTGATTTAGCCAGTCCTGGCAAAGGAGGAAGAGTTGTATAGTTTTATTGCTCTTGGCAGGAATGATCTCCTGTGCCGCTCCCTGAGACAGCGGGGTTGAATCAGTCTGTTGCTCTGACTTCGGGAGCTCCTCAGCCTGCCTATCATGTCATGGAGGGGGTGGGAGGGGTTGTCCATGATCGCCACCAGTTTGGCCAGCTGTCTCTTCTCCACCACCTCCTCCAGTGTGACCAGCTTAGAGCCGATAACATTGCCACACTTTTTTATTAGTTTGTTTAGCCTGTTGCTGTCCTTTGCTTTGATGCCAACACCCCAGCACACCACCGCAAAGAAGATGGCACTCGCAACAACAGACTGATAAAACATGTGTAGCATCTTCTGGCAGACATTGAAAGACCTGAGCCTTCTGAGGAAGTACAGCCGGCTCATGCCTTTCCTGTAGATGGCCTCGGTGTTGGTGGACCACTCCAGCTGGTCATTCAGATGGACTCCCAGGTACTTGTAGGTCTTAACAATATCTACATTACTGCCACTGATGCAGACTGGAGCAGGTGGGCTCTTGCTCTTTCTAAAGTCCACCACAATCTCCTTGGTTTTGGCCACATTTAGTTGCAGGTGGTTTTCCCCAGACCACTTCACAAAGCGGTCCACCAGGCCCCTATACTCCCCCTCCCATCCACCCTCCACACATCCCACAATAGCAGTGTCATCCGAGAATTTCTGTACATGGCAGGATTCAGAGGAGTAGCTGAAATCCGATGTGTAGAGGGTGAACAGGAAAGGAGACAGCACAGTCCCCTGGGGAGCCCCGATGTTGCACACAAGGCGTGCAGACACACAGCTCTGCAGCCTCACAAACTGCGGTCTGCCTGTCAGGTAGTCCTCAATCCATGTGATCATGGGGGCGCCCACCTGCATGACTTCCAGTTTCTCTTTTAACAGTCTGGGCTGGATCGTATTGAAAGCGCTGGAAAACAAGCGCATTCTTTTTTTTTTTTCTTTTTTTTTTCACATGCATATTTTGCTTTAAAAAGTAATTACAATTAAAATAATACAATAACACCAGTATGCATATGTGCTTTTGTAAAGACCTAGATTCCCCCCCCCCCCTCCAGTAATCAGCCGTCATCGCCCTGTTGCTAAACAAATTCAAGATGCAATTTAATATAAATTTTATGGTAGAGGGTGGTGGAGTGGGTCATTTTAGAGTTGAAATATATACTTTTGTTTATTTTTGTGTGTATGTAAATTGTATTCCTGTATTTCTAAAAGGAGAGCAAACATTATTGTTTAAAATGGCATGGCTCTCTTCTCCCGATGCAGAATAACATTACATTTTTCAAAGACATGGCACAGAGGTAAATTCACACTAAACAATATGGTATGAAAAGAGATGTGTATAAAATATATTGAATAATGCTTTATTATTATTATTATTATTATTATTATTATTATTATTATTATTATTAATACACTGTTTATATAGTAGCCTACCTTCCATACACATTAGCTCAAAGTGGTCAATAGAAAACAAATAAATGGATAGTAAAAAAACAATTACAAGAAAACAAAAACAAACGCAGTCAAGAGGCCCCACTGTGTGTGCAGGTCCAACCACAATTGTGACCCTTAAATTGTAACATGTTAGTTGTTGTGACACTTAATGCCAACTGAGGAATTATTTACTCTCCTACAGTAAGGCCACATCATGTCAGAAATAACAATGTATGATAAGATGGATAACTATCCCATAGAAATGTCCCTAGATTTCTAATTAGACAGATCAACTAATAGTAATGCTATCATTATTCTTAGTGTGCAATATGGCAAGGAGGTTGCATTGTTAACTGATTAAATTGTAGACTATCAGGAGATATTCAGTGGGGTCATAATTGGTGGACAGTTGCACACCAGAGCTTTAAGGTTTTGAGGATCCTAGTGGAATTTTGGGCCCTGGGCGTGTGAGCACATGACTCCTCGCTGTGTGAGTCTTAGGCCTGAGTTGACACCTGAGGCCTCTGGGTCACTGAAACCAAGTAATCCATGGCAAAATAAGAGTTCAAAGAGACAAAACGCTGGAAGAGCGGCAAACCTGCACTGTATTAAATAAGTTTAGAGAAAAATGTGTGTGAGAATCAGTAAATTTCCCAGATAATTTTACTTCTTAAGCTTCAATAACATCAAGGTCATAAGTGTTGGCACAAACAGTGCAAACACATTGCTTTCAGTATTATTCCCTCCATTCCAACTACCTCCATTGTGCGCTGTGTGTAGTTGATTCACATTGGGTTAGCAGGTGATTCATCCATCTGATGTAGTCGTCCATCTCCATGACTTCTAGTGGCTTCCGCCATGCACAATAAGCACAGAAAGACGAAAGTGCATTGTGCAGCATTTCCCCAACGCTCCTACATCACACTGGAAAACGGAGACAAACTGGGTGCAAATCTGCCCCTCAACGTCAGTAGTACTGCTGGTACTCTTTTCTACCTGAAAATCTAATTGGTCGATTAACCTAATACACCGTCATATCCATCCGCAGGTTTCCACTGAATAACAGTGGAAACAATATTATTCCAATAGTGAAGTGTTCAGGAGGTTCTGCAGTGGTGTACGGCCACAGCTCCTGGTATGGTTTGGGCGCACTCAGACCCTTAGACGGCAAAGTAAAATGTTGAATGTTGCAGAATGCTACTGAGAGGATACCTTCATCCCATGTTAAAGCATTGTCTTTTCTGCAGAGAGCAGTGCCCCCTCTACAGTACATGAGCACCATAATCACCCGGTCAACGGTTTAAAGAGCATGACTCATGGTATTTGTACTCAAGGCCTTCTGAGTCAGCAGATCTGAACCACATGAAGCACAAAAATTAAGCATGGAATATTCTGGTATGACGCCTGGGACACACTTTTCCAATTCCATCAGCTAAGTATGCGCTGTTGGACCCAATACCCTGTTAAATACCTTACACTGATGTTTCAAGTTTATTTACAACAATTTAATGTCTATTCATTAATTAAAAGATCATAATATTAAGTATATTCTTATTTCTGTTCTTTCATTGACCACGAAGCAAGTCTGACACTGCATGCACGGATACACACATATACGTACAAGCACGAACGCACACCAACACGTCATTTCCACCAGAGGGCAGCAGTGTGGGGATTTATTAAAAAAGTGCTGTCAGTAGTACACATTAAAACGAAATAATTCACAATAATCCATTTTGGCAGGCACAGATTTATTGTTAAAAACACTGTTAAGGCTACAGTCATATTATACAGTATGACCAGCTCAATCAAGGCAAGACTGACATGAACATCCACAGTGTGTCTTCAACAAAATATTAAAGGGATAGTTCGGAATTTTGCACATAATGTCTCAATTACGACTTACCCATGATGTAGTTGATTGATGGAAACCTTTTTCAGATAATTCCATGCTGTCCCTTCTTTTGGACATACACACATTGCTAATGCTAGCGCAACTCTAAGGTAACTGCTAGCATCCACTACCAAACGCACTTAAACACTCCACAGTGCACCCAAAGAAAAGAAAATAAGACGACAGTCTATCGGGGTTATTTTGAGTGTTTGTACCATCATTTTTTAAGTCAAACTATCGTTGAATCCTTTACTTTGTGCTGACCTATATTCTCTGTGGAAGTACGGCAGCGGAGTGAACGTGGCCATTGCAACTGTCATCGTATTTTATTTGCTTTGGGTGCACTGTGGAGTGTTTAAGTGCGTTTGGTAGTGGATGCTAGCAGTTACCTTAGAGTTGCGCTAGCATTAGCAATGTGTGTATGTCCAAAAGAAGGGACAGCATGGAATTATCTGAAAATGGCTTTCATCAATGAACTACATCATGGGTAAGTCGTAATTGAGACATTATGTCCAAAATTCCGAACTATCCCTTTAAGGCTTGGTCAAGACCGGTCAGGATGAAGTGGCCTTCTTGAATGCCATACCTCCCGCACAGTCTTTAAGTCTTTTTTTCACAGTTTTTATGGTCCCAACCACTACTCTGTAATGCACTAGATAGCTTTAAGCTAAAGGTCACACTTTAGCTTACCAACATTTTTAAACCACTATGTACCTCGCTGAAACTGCTCATTACAGTTAGCAGGTTGTCATTTGATATTTAATCATTTTTGGCAAATTTTGCCAATATTAATATGAAGGATGATGAAACAGTACACAAAATAGTCAGGGTAAACATTCAACACCATAACCACACCTGATATATATTAACATGGTTTAAATGAAAGTGAGTTTGGCACTTATGAATCAAGACTGAGGAAGCCCTTGTTATGACACATTATTGTAATATTATTTATAAAAGTTATAACAATGTTTCCACGCCGAGTGTGAAACGAGCTTGCGTGCAGCAGCTGTGCAGAAAACCACTAGTCAGTTCACTGGAACAGCAATGGCACAGAGGACAGCGCTTTCCATCGTTTTCTTACTGTGTTGACACTGGAGAGGAGAGCAGTGGAATTGTGGGTAATCCCCGGGGGGGGGGGGGGGGGAGGTAGTTGCGATGTTAACGTGGTGCGCCCCCGAGGCGTCCCTAGTCTCCGCCCCCCTGCGGCCTCACAGCTGGTACGTGTTGCTATGGTCACAGCAGTCCCAGTCCTGCAGTTCTGTGCGGTTAAACCACAGCTGGATCTCTCTCTGCGCCCCCTCTACCGAGTCACTGGCGTGGACCACGTTCCTGAGAGCGGGAGAAAGAACAACCCGGAGATTCGGGGCTTCGGCCTTCATAGGAGGAGAGTTCAGCTCTTATGGAATCTGCACTCTTCACTAATAAGAGCGGCCTGTCATTTCCTGAGGGGCATTTGACCGAGGTTTTTAAATTCAGAAAAGGAATTGACAAAGTGAACTTCTGAAGAATTTTCAGAATGAGATATGTCAGCAGAACAAGAGGGCACAGCCTAGCGGAAAATGAGCTAAAGGTCAATTCTGCACAGATATCCAAAAGTATTTTCCACGACAGAAGGTTTTCATATATATGTCATATAACAGAGCGAGAGAGAGAGACCCTCTGTGTGTCCAAATACAGGTGTGACGCCATTTAGTGCGTAGGCAAATGATGAGCCTAGATGGGCTGAATGGCATGTTCTCATAATGTGTTCACATTCTTGCTTGTATTCCTGAACTTCCGTGGGGGAGGGAATTACCTGCTAATGTGAATGCTGAAGTCCCCCCGAATTGTGCCAGGGAGGGCCTCAGCCGGGTTTGTGTCCCCCACCATCAGACGGGACGTCTTGACCACATTGTGACCCTCCCACACCTGCGGGACAGAGAACAGACATCCCTTAGCGTTCTTACCCTTATCGAAATGGAGTACACTGCAATATATTCAAGTAAAATATATTATCAGGATATTGCAACACTTCACAATGTATAGGAAAATATACAAAGTATTGCGGAATTCAGATATAGGAATATTACTTAAAAATACATTATATTTATATTGCGTTAAATGCTATTTATTTATTATTATATTTTCCAAAAAGTCCACGTATTTCCAATAAATTGCATTTTACTCCATTTCTGTTTTATCATGCTTCATTGCATTACTGTAAAGTGCTTTGAAACAGTAGGCTCAACAGTGCTCTACAACTTTAATATTTTTTTATGTATTACAATAATCTCCCACAGATTACTTATGAATTATGAACAATCTCTCACAGTTACTTAACTGTTGACTTACTCAGTCATAAATGTATAGAAAAGGACTAGAAAGAAAATAAGTAATACTCCTTAGATTACTTTGCTAATATTAAAGACAGACAAAAGCATTAGGCACTTAATCTGACTGGCTCATTGATTACGTGCTACAGTTTCTCACCACGTTGGGACCACTCACCATGGCAACCACTGGTCCAGAGTGCATGTATTGTAACACATTGGGGTAGAAGGGCTTCTTCCTGAGGTCACGGTAGTGCTGTGACAACAGCTCATCTGATGCCTGGAAGGATTAGTGGCAGACCATCTTTACACCAAATTGCATGTTTCATTGATTTTTTTTTAAGTGAAAAATTGTGAACACAATCTCTGCAGGGAACAAACGTTAGATATTTCTGTAAATTTTACTTTTTTTACTCTCTGAATTTAAGAGAAAAAAAATAAACGTTAAATGTGGTAAAAAAAAAAAAAAGTGGGAAGAGGTGAAGCAGAAAAACTGTATATCCTGATAACAGTGCATAATTGACCAACTACGTCGCCTTGTTCTGCAGACAGAAGTCAATTTAAAGGAACCAGCGTGCTGCTCGGCCCCGCCCTTCTCTCACCTGCACCATCTTCAGTCCCACCAGTTTGAAGCCCCTCTGCTCAAAGCGCTGCACAATCTTCCCCACCAGGCGGCGCTGTACCCCATCTGGCTTCACGGCGACCAGCGTGCGCTCGAGAACCCCGGGGATCGCTGCAGTGCACAGAGTGTGGGGAACAGACAGAACCATGTTCCTTGCTATGCAGCCCTCCAGTGCCAGGCTCATATCTCTCACTATAAGCCTATAGCCAAAGCAGTGCAGTAAACCCCACCCCCTTTTTTGGGGCGTAACCAATGACCTGCAACCAATCACATCAACTCAGCGAAGGCTGCTCTAATGCGAAGACGGTGATTCGAATCCAGAAACACTTCTGCGAACTGCCTTCTGAGAATCTGACCGAGATCTAAGCTGGCATCTCCCTGGAAACAAATGCCATTCCAAGCTGGCAAGGTGTCTCCGGGTCTCCAAGATTAGACGCTCTTAGTTTCTGAGGCAATTCATTATCTGCCTTCCACAGTCAGCTTGTCCAGCACCTGACTCCACCCGCAGCCATACCAGCCCGGACCTTCTCATGTCAAATTGCTGAAGCTAAGCAGCCAGACCAGCCTGTGACTTCAAGCGCTTTCGATCATTGGTTGAAGCTCTGAGAGATCACGTCAGAGTCTACTGACAGTTTGCACGGGACAGAGCTCAGAGCTCTGAGTTTTAAATAATCTCCACGATTTTGGAATTTTATCATTATTTTGTTATTTTATCGTTTTATTATTTTAGCACGATTTTAGCTTTTTATTATTTTATCATATTATTTTATTTTACTGTTCGACCGATTGACTAGCCTATACAATTGAATATGCCACCACTCACCTCTCCGCCGGGATGTGATGCCTGCCGGCGTCTGACCCATAAAATCGCTGAGTTGGAGGGCAGAATATCCGTGCTCCATCAGATTAAAGATGATGAGCTGCTCCTCGACTCCTTGATCGCCGCGGGTCCTGGTACCGTTGCCACAAACGTTACAGGAGGGGAGTTTGACGCCACTGTCCCATGGAACCGTCCAAACTCCATCGCTGTGTGTCCTGATGCTGCCCCAGTCCAGCCTGATAATCGTTGGACCCTCCAAGGAGCTAGACCCAAGGCTGCAGCTAGCTCGACTCCCAGTCGAGTTGAGTCCTGGTCGGTTGTTGGCAGGGGGAAACACGGTGGCAAGCGCTCTGTCTATTTCCCTCCTCCTCAGGACGTCTTGCTGGAGAACAAATTTGACATCCTGGGCGAACAGGATTTCCCCTCCCTGGCCGGTCAGTCACAACCTTCCCTACCTCCTGTGCAATGTGGATCACCATTGACTGTAGCCAGGCGATCTCCACCACCTGCTGTCCGTCGTGCAGGGCCTCCACCAGGTACCCTTCTCTCTGTCTCCACTGCACCGCAAGCGGGGTTGCTGTCGGGTTAGCTCCCGGGACACTGCTCCGGCATTACGGGCTCGAGGATCACCACCACTGACCTCACCATCCCCGTCTCCAAAAATGTTGATTATCGGTGACGCCATTGTCAGAGACATAAAGACAAAGTTGGCAGTAACTGTGTGTTATCCGGGGGCTAAAGTCTGTGATTTAATGTTCGAACTTCCTGGTCTGTTCACGAAGTATTCCACTGTTAAAAATGTCATTATCCATGTTGGTACAAATGACATTCCTCGGCAACAATCCGAGCTGCTGAAACGTGACTTTCTTAGTCTTTCAAATTTTGTAAAGAAAAGTGGTAAATACATTTTTATCACCGGCCCCATCCCTATGCTAGGCCGTGGGATTGGCCATTTTAGCAGACTTCTGAGTCTTAATTCCTGGCTTCAGTCTCAATGTAGGTCACAGGTCTTCGGTTTTATTGACAATTTTAATATTTTTTGGGAGCGTTCTGCACTTTATAAAGGGGATGGTCTACACCCAAACCGACTGGGCTCACGTATGTTGTCCGCAAACATACATTACAGCAGCCTCATTAGCCCCTTGGTTACCCCATGTGCATGACGGTTTCGATACTCCACCGGATGTAATCCTGCCGTAGCTACTTCCTCTTTTCAGTCCGTAGTTCACTGTCGTACTTCCAGCTCCCCCGGGCAGGCCCGGATGTTTTATGTTGTCGAAGAGCAATATTAGAACAACTGAACAGTATAATACAGCCATTCCGGTGATTATTGATAACAGGCCTAGTAAAAACTATACTGATGTTGTCACATCTACTTATAATTTACATACAATTCAGACTACTTTTAAACCTAAGTCTGTTTCTAATGAACCATTGAACCTAAAAATGGCACTTTTGAATGTTACGTCTCTCTCAGGTAAAACCTTTCTTATAAATGACCTTATTATTGATAATATGGTTGACTGCCTGTTTTTAACAGAGACCTGGCTAAAATCGGATACCCCAGCGACCTTAATTGAAGCCTGCCCCCCAGGGTATAACTTTTATTTTTCCAATAGGGTAGGCAAAAAGGGTGGTGGTATTGCAACCTTATACTCTGGTTCCTGTAAACAAATTAATATTGGTGAATTCTCAACTTTTGAACACATTGCTGTGATTTTAAAATGCAACATATATGTTCTGCTCATCACCATCTATCATCCACCAAGATGTAACTCAGGGTATATATATGAGTTTGCTGAACTGCTGTTTAAAGTGTCCACTGACTTTGATAGTGTGATTATATCTGGGGACTTTAACATACACATTGATAATCCCACTGATGTTAAAGCCAGTGAGTTTTTAAGTCTCTTTTGATTTTACCCAACATGTCTCTGGGCCCACGCACAAACATGGCCATACATTAGATTTGGTTATCACTTATGGTCTTGATATCAATGTCAGCTCTGTTCTTGATGTAGCTATCTCTGATCACTATTGTGTTCTTTTTGATATGGGCTTAATTATTGATGAAGTCAACACTGATAAGGTGATTAAAAAAAACGCTATCTAAATGCCAGTTCAGCTAAAGTGTTCATGAATCTTTTGTCTAGGTCACCAATTGGCCCACCCACTTATTCCTTCTCCTGTGATGTTTTAGTAGATTGTTTTAACTCTAAGGTTTTAAAAAGTATTGACAGTGTTGCTCCGATGAAAACCAAGATTATTTCTGGTAAACAAAAAGCTCCATGGAGAAATGGAAATGAAATAAGACAGCAAAAAAAGGGACTGCCGTAAAGCAGAGAGAAAATGGAGAAAAACAAACCTTCAAGTGCATTTTGATATATATAGAGAGGGCCTTAATAGGTATAATAGGAAATTGAAGTATGCCAGACAAACATTTATTTCTAACATTATTAATAACCACAAAAATTATTATTAAACCCTTTTTTCTACCATTGATAGTCTGATAAATCCCCCGTCCATAACATCTTGTGAACTTCTTTCTACTGCCAAGTGTAATGAATTTGCGGCATGCTTTAATGACAAGATTGCAGACATTAGAGTAAACATCTCTAAAACAACACAAACAAATGTTGAGTTCTTATCATCATTATGTGGGGGTACTTCTGATAGCCATATAACACATTTTGCCATGGCTGACTCAAAAATGCTTAGCAACGTTTTATCCCTTTTGAGGTCTTCAACCTGTCCCCTTGATCCTATTCCCACAACCTTTTTTAAAACTGTTTTTAACTGTCTCTCTGAGGATGTGCTCACTATAGTAAATTGCTCTTTACAAACTGGTACTTTTCCTAGCTCACTCAAAACCGCCATTGTTAGGCCATTATTAATGAAAAGTCATCTTGATTCTTCAGTAATAGGTAATTATAGACCCATTTCCAATCTCCCTTTTCTTGGAAGAATACTTGAAAAAGTGGTGTTCCAGCAATTAAACGACTTTTTGAACACGCACTGTATTCATGACAAATTCCAATCTGGATTTCGTGCTCACCATAGCACAGAAACTGCATTGGTTAGGGTGGTCAATGACTTAAGAATAAACATAGACTCAAACAAGCTTTCTATCTTGGTGCTGTTGGATCTGAGTGCCGCTTTTGATACGGTTGACCACCACATTCTTCTTGACAGACTTGAGAAATGGGTTGGCCTCTCAGGCCCGGTTCTAAACTGGTTTAGGTCATATCTGACTGGGAGAAGTTTTTATGTTGCCCTGGGAAATCATATGTCAAACCAATTTGAGTTATCATGTGGGGTCCCCCAGGGGTCCATTCTTGGGTCTTTATTGTTTAATTTGTATATGCTTCCTCTAGGGGATGTTATTAGGAAGCATAACATACATTTTCACAAGTATGCTGATGATACTCAACTGTATATTTCTTTATCACTCGATGACTTCGGTCCTCTTAGTTCTTTGATCCATTGTCTGGAAGATGTAAGTTTATGGATGTCCCACAGCTTTTTAAAACTAAATGGTGATAAAACTGATATTTTAGTCCTTGGTGCAAAAGCTCAGAGAGTAAAACTCTGCAGCTATCTAGACTCTTTTTCCCTTAATAGCAAGGCGCAAGTAAGAAACTTATGAGTAATTCTAGACTCTGACCTTAACTTTGAGGCTCATATAAGAAATGTGACGAAGGTAGCCTCCTATCATTTAAAAAACATTGCTAAAGTGCGGAGCTTTGTTTCACAGGCCGATGCAGAGAAACTTGTGCATGCTTTTATTTCAAGCAGACTAGATTATTGTAATGCCCTTTTCTCAGGTCTTTCAAAGAAAATGATTGGTCGTCTGTAGCTAATTAAAAATGCAGCAGCACGAGTTTTAACAAAGACAAAAAAGAATGAACATATTAAACCTGTCTTAAAGTCATTACATTGGCTACCTGTTAGGTCCAGAATTGATTTTAAAATAATTTTATTGGTTTACAAATCTCTTAATGGCCTAGCACCTCAGTATTTACGTGATATGCTCTTAGATTATGAGCCTATTAGATCCCTTAGATCATCTGGCACAGGTCTTTTAATTATTCCAAAAGTCAGAACCAAAACTGTAGGGCAAGCAGCTTTTAGTTTTTACGCACCCTTTCTTTGGAATAATCTGCCAGTCGACCTTAGAAATACAGAATCAGTACAGAGTTTTAAGAAAAAACTGAAAACATATCTCTTCAGTGCAGCTTTTGATTAAGAACATTTTTTAATTGTTTTACTTTGATATTAATGTACTTATGTTACTTTTATTTTCTTTGTTGTATGATTTCTGTGTAATTTGCTTGTGTAAAGCACATTGAGTTGCTTTCTGCCTGAAATGTGCTCTATAAATAAAATTTGATTTGATTTGATTCTCATGCCAAACTGCTGAATCTAAGCAGGTGTGGGCTTGGGGGAGAGACCCCCAATTAGGGTTGGGGTTCAAGGGCATTTTATCGAATCAGCTTAATGAATCGGTATCCTTTGGAATTCCTTATCAAATCTTTAACATACATTTTTGCAGGGGAAATATAGTGGACAGAGCAGGTTGGAAAATAACTTCTCAGAATTACTGCTTTTATACTCCTGCAGGGGCTGACATTGCTTGAGATGCTGAATTTAACATAATGCACAGGGGGGGGGGGGGGAGCAATTATCATTCAGTCCACGTCAATGGAATAATTTGCTGCCTTGACTGTGTAGACTAGCTAGCCTAGTCTAGTAGCACTAGCAACACGTTTCACTTTACCTGAGGCTGAACTGGCTGCACTCGCCACAGGCTGAGAACTCGTCTTCAAACTGTCAAATATGCCGCACTCTTTCAGTTTTATTTTATGCTGCGTAGTTAAATGTTCAAGCAGCGGACTAGTAGTCCCTCCTTTATTATGAGACACTTTACCTGAGAGAAATTTGTGAGCTCCACATACTGGAGGCGGGAAAAGGTTCGATAAGAGATTTGCGTGTGTTTGTGGGAATAAGACTAGGTCACTTGAAAATCCCAGCCAATCACAGTAGAAACAGGCAGAAGAGGTGGCCCAGTGTTGCACTCGGTTACTGTAGACATGCTGTGAATAGCTGGCGTGGCTAACTGTTTGTCACTCTGCCCGATGTACAGTTCGTCCCAGTTCTGGCCAACTCTGGCCGTTCTGTCTGAGGGCTAATGAATCAGAGTGATAGCAGGCATGCCATCTTATAAGGGCCATGTAAAACCAATTACATTAAGAGAACAGCTGCGCCATTGTGTTGGTTATGAGGTGCAGCATGCCCGCGGTTTGGGGAAGGGCGGGGAGTGGGTGGGCGTGCACGTGCATACACGTGCTCACATTTTAACAGCCCAACATCCCTCCACTCAGGTCCACACACTTGTCAAAACTGTCCACGGCTTTATACTGTTACCTGAGATAACACACAAATCTCCCTCTTCATTCAAAAAAACAATAATTCACTGAAGAGACCAGTCAGATACAACTAGGTCAGATACAACTAAAAGGGCCAATATAAGAATAAGCTAACAATATATAAAAAAAAAAAAAAAAGCTAAGAATAAGGTAACAGTATTGCCCCCCCCCCCCCCCCCTCTCTGTGCATTATGTTGAATTTGTATTTACCTTTTAGGGTCGTTTTAACGCACTTGTTCCTAGTTTGAAAATGCACTATGTACGTCGCTCTGGATAAGAGCGTCTGCCCAATGACTATAATGTAATGTAATGTAATGTAAATATTTAAATCACTTCAGAAAATTCAGGTTATGAAAATCGTCCTGCTGAAATGCAGGGAGACTCCCGACAGTTCCAACTGAACAAAACCTATTCAAAGTAGGTCACGTAGCATACATGATACGAAGCACATGGTGCTAGATTAGCCTACTCTACTGTACCATAGATGTTAGAACAGTATCCCAGGCCAGCATTCACTAACCTGATCAAAGAGCTATAGACTGGAACAGAATGAGACCCATTTTAGAAAACTACACCATGGTAGCAATGCATCCTGTAATTGGAGGTTATCCAAGCACTTCTCCACAATCTGAAGACTGTAACTCTACATACACTGCATGATCAAACACATTCATCCCTCAGTCACTGCAGAGCAACAACCTTTATTGGTTTCGACAGTTATTTCCACATGAGGCCATTTGCCATTTTCAGTGTCAACATGAACAACCTTTTTTCGTCCTGAAAACCTGCTGTGGCGGTCAGGAGTGCCAGCAGCTGTTTACAGCCACCGTCAAAAGACCTTGTAAAAGGTGACCATTCACAATGAACAAAGTTACTCCCTGAAAATGCCCCAAAACAGTCTTGTCGGCTGGTGACTGAACTGTACTTAAAGGAACAGAATGGAAGCTGAAAGCCTCTTCACCTTAGTGTATGATGGGAGGCTATGAGAGAACCCCCAAACACACACACCTCTCCACTCCCATCTAATGATAAATTATCTTATGTGTATATTTAAACAAGACTTATTTAAACAAGTGCTACTTTCTAAACACCCTGATGCACATGACAACAAATCACACTGCAAACAAAAATTAACAATTAGAAAAAAAATATATAATAATCACAGTACATCAACTTTACAGAGTAATCACCCATATATTTTAGCCCTTATTACCACTTAAAATAATTCACTACTGTCCATGTGTCAGTTACAACTAAGCCTGTCAATGTTTAAGCAGTCAGCAGTATTAATGTGTGTAAAAAGAAGACAAAAGCCCCCAGCATATGCCACTACCTATGGCCTATATTATACTATATAGCCTAAGGCCTACATACATAGAAAGTGACAAGTCAGGAAGTTCATGCTTGTCTTAACCCTTTCATATGCAGTGTAAAAATACAGCTTACACACATAGCCTACTTCCTTTTATACTTTCCGTTTGGTTGTTTAATAAGCAAGCGATCGGTTTTGGAGAACTTGATTAAATGCAAAGTTAGCCCTCAAATGAAAAAAGGAAATTCCCAGGCCTCCTACAGATTGTTTTTGGCAAATGACCCAGCTGTAACCCGACATTCCATTAATCTTGTTCAATATGATTCAACTTCTGCCTTTAAGGCTATTTCCTGCATTTGGGTAGGTTATGTAATAAGTAGGCTATATGCACCGTATGTCTAACAATAAAATGTTTTCATCATTTACGTTCCATCAATTTAAACAAGACGTTGTGTCCACAATATCTCATCAGTCTTTATGAACCCATAACATGCATAGGCTAGGTATCCGTCTGAAATAAGGTGATTTGCCAGTTATGACGCGTCAGACTTAAGAAGGGGTTCTGACATGCTGCACTGACTACATGCTTACAATTTGTGAAATAAAAACGATACCAGAAGGCTTTTTAAATAATAGGTAAAGTCGGCTACTGTGTCCGGAGAAAAACACGGGTACACGAATTTAAAATCAGTTTATAATTAGCTTAACGTTATTACATTGTGACTAAACTTTTGGTATAAACGTAGCCTACAAAGAAAGAATTTAACCGGAAAATAAAAATACATAGTTTCACTTTACGTATCCTGAATACCAACCTGAGATCGTGCTGTAAAAGCGCCCAGAGCCGCAGTTGCTGCTTGGATCGAGGCCCCTTGTTTTGGCAGAAGCCCACGCCGGGTTGTAACTTTCTTTTCGCGGTTGCGATATACACATACACCGCTGGCGTTGCAGGACAACGTTTCTCAGTATGCATCGTTGTAATAGCACCATGGTAAAATAAAAACAAACCCTTCCTGTAGATAAGCCGACCTATACTGGTAAACAAAAAAAGAGGTAGGCTAGCCTAAATCCAAAGCTCCCTTAGCTATCTTCCCGTGGTTAGTTTCACTGACAAAACGTGGCAGCCGACTTGGTTGCAAAGTCCATCCTACGAATTTTTTTTTTTTAAGCAACACACTGTCTCCCAGCTTGTGTTTAAAAGAATATAATTAGCCGCAACATTTTCGCGAACAAAAGAACCCCACCTCCACTGGAATACGAAACTTTGAGGGGGATGGAGGAAGATTTTTAACCCATGAGCTTCAGGAAGCCTAAGGGACTAAGGAACAGTCATGAATGTAAATTATGCCTGACAATGTGTCACACGCGCAATTATTATAGAGTCTGTCAGAAACAATCACCTCATCACTCATCAGGATAGGGTTGCACAGAGAGGTGAAATGAATCCTTAACCTTTTTTTTTATTTTATTTTTTACATTTAGCTGTTTATGAAAACGGTATGCATGCACTGAGAGGTTCCAGATTACTAAAACGAATGAATAAATAGCCTAATAAAAATAATTACAGTTGGGTGGATGGATATCAGATTGCACTATACTTCAACCTTTAAACAGTAAGGAGGATTACACAGGTATATCGTGATGCAAGGAAAGTGCTGTCATTGTAACTGTTACCACACAGTGTTTGATCCACCCCTTTTGACAGTCAACAGACAGTACCTGGTCGTTAACCTGAGTGAAGGCCAATACAACGTTATCCAATACTGGAGACAGTCGTCATCCCGTGAGGCTGAAGTACAAGGACCATAAGGGCGTCATTTTGACCACGTGCTACAGTCTGCTGCCAATTGCAAATTTCAATATAGGGAGCAGTTCTCCCACTGAAATAAGAATTAGTTTCTATTGCTTTGCAATAATGCTCATGTATTAGTTTCAAGCACTATTATTTGCTGCAGTAGTTCAAATATCCATGAAAATATGCTACTTTTAGGATACCATTGCAATTACAATAAATACTTTGAGACTCTTTCAAAGTCGCAGGAAGTGGGCAACATCATCGATGCTTTGTGGCTGTGAGTTAAATAGACGTGCCAGTGACCTAGCCAATTTATTTGCAGTGTCAGAAAACTGATTGGCAAAACTTGACAGCAGCTAAACGAGTAAGTTAGTGAGTTAGGAAGTATTTTTTTTTGACATTATTCTGTGATTTTTCAAGGTTAATAGCCCTTTCCATGGCTTTACTGGATGAAACCACGTATGGATTTCCACGTAGGTTTTTGGCCTAGCGTGACGTGGGTAAAACAGATACTAGGCTATTTATTATATAAAGCAAGGGGTTCCTACTCAACCTAAGGCCCACAGGGCTTTAAGTTTATCTGTAATACAAGAGCTGGGGTCATAGCACCCACTACTGTGGGGCACACAAGCCACATATGATTACTGACACCGGGGGTTCGTCCCAATATTCTTCACTCCCCACCTCCTTTCCTCCACTCCTCTCCTACCCAGAAGTATGCAAAACTGCCTGAACGTTTTGAGTACAAGTATTTGCATGTACAGTATACAATGTACTACCTGATATTGTGGTTTGCATCGAGACATTAATTAATATGAATAAATATACTAGATTAAAACACAAAGATCCGTTTCCAGGTCACGGAGGAGAGGAGATGGTAGTGGAGAAAAGGAGGGTGCATTTTTCGAGCATTGGGACCACAGTCTATGATTGGGACGCACCCCAGTTTATCTAGGGCAGTTTTCTCACCTGCAATTTAGTCATCCCCCAGCAAGAGGTCACGAGAGCCTTCTTGTCACTCAGTCATCAAATCGCCTTGTCAAAATAATCAAAGCCAATTGCCGCTAATTAAGCACCAATGACGATTGACAGCAATGTTCCCACACTGTCACATGGTGCTTTCAGTGCACAGAATCAGACATTTATATAGTATTGGGTGGTAATGTAATGCAATGGGAAGTCAGTCCTCGCATAAAAAAGTGCAATTACATTACCTGACCAAAAATAAGACTAATCATTACAATGAAATAATTAGCAGCAGTGTGTAGGCTTCTAAAAATTATATCAAAACAGATGAATGCAAATGAAAAAAAATGGAAGGTTTAAACTTTATGATTAAATTTGATCACGGTCAGTTCTGTCATTCTTTGGTGGTGCTTATAGTGAAAACTTTTTTCGCATCTTTCTATATCAATAGAGCTGATTGGAACGGACAAGTATCGTTCTAACATATCTGCAATATACAATTATTTTCATATGGATGGATCACTTTAAAGGTTGTTTCTCATTTGGTGACTCATTTTTCTATTGAACTCTATGGGAAAATAAGTCAGGAGAAACAACCCTTATAGTGATCCATCCATATCTACTGCATATCTGGCAGCAGAGTGATGGTTTGAGGCTAATTTCATACCTAAGACCCTTGATGACTTACAGCCATTTAGCCAACCATGTGTTCCATACTGTTCCCGTGTAATTTACAGCTTAATCTAGTCCCACCCCCCACAAGTCGACCTACCACTACAGGGCACACAAGTCATATGACCCACCACATTGGGGCGCACAAGTCATATGGTCTACCACTACAGGGTACACAATACATATGACCTACCACTATGGGGCACATGCTTGAGGAGCTGCATGGGATCACGTTTGGCAAAATTACTTTAGTCTCTTGGGAAACAGATGTTATGGGGAAAACTAGCTGGCAATTACCGTGGAATTATGGATTTCTATGTTGTAAACTCTGCAAGCACTGCAGAATTATTTGGTGATGTACACCATTTATAATCCTACAACGTTAAAACCTGCTGGCAGTACAATACACCGCTGTAGGTATGGCGTTATTTTCAACATAAACATTCTTTTTCTGACGCCAAACCCATGGGCCTAAAAGCTCAATTTTGGTCTAGTCTGACGTGGTTCCAGTCAAATTTTTTTTGAGAGCAATATGGAGCTTTTTGCCCAGGCACAACAGTGAGTATGTCCACTCACACCATCAAATGTTCTGCTCAACTCCTTTCTCCTCCCAGAATTGCAGGGACACACACGCACGCACACACACACACACACACACACACACACACACACACACACACACACACACACACACACACACACACACACACACACACACACACACACACACACACACACACACACACACACACACACACACGCGCGCACACAGACACACACAGACACACACACACACCAATGTAATCCCATCAAGCCCATGCACACTCAACCTCACATTAAACTGCTTTTCAACACATCTGTTTATAGTATTTATTTCCATCATTATTTCACATAAAAACTGTCATTATGAGGATTTCAAAGCATCTGGGAACAAAACTCAGACAGTACAGAAACAAAACCCCATCCACGTTCAGAGAGCACCCGTGTGCACATCTCCAAATTTCTCCAAGATAATCTTTTATAAACACCCCAAAGGAGCTTCTCAAATAGAAAACTATTTATAACACAACTTGGGGACTTTTTTGTCTTAACACTGAATTTGTTCCACAACTGCTAGCTTTACCGTTTGGTTGTTTGTTTACAGTGGCAAACCCTCTCTCTCTGGCCTCTGGTTGCGTGGCAAACCCTCTCTGGCGTTTGGTTGAATGGCTGAATATGTCTTAATATCTCCCCCTGAATTTCCCTTTAATCTTTCTTTAATAAAAGAATCAGGGCTCCAGTTCAAGTTTTTCCACATTTAAAACAAAAGTATTAAGCTTTTAATAAATCTCCTTAATGTAAGAAAAGAGAACTGTACAAACATAACAGATTAAGAGATAAACACATTCAAATTAAAACCACAACAGTCCAAAATAACAATCATGATACAAACCTCAATGACAATAAAATTAAAAACGATGGCCTAAAAGTGAATTTTTTTAGTTTTATTTTTTTGTTGTTTTTTTATTTATTTATTTATTTTTTTTACAAAAGAAGTTTGTATATCCAAAGCACTTTATTGATTAAGCATGGCGGCCTTCTGTATCTGAATGGAATGATATGAAAGAAAAAAAAAAAAAAAAAAAAACCCAACTTAGTTTGAAAGTCGGTCTCCTTTGGAGTTGAAGACGTGAAGGCAAAAGTCAAAAAGAAAAAAAAAAGCAGACATTATTAAAAACTGAACGTCATAACCAAACGCGTTAGTCAGTCAGGAAAGTGCTGAACCCCAGTCGGTCCCCCACCCCCTCCCTCCAGGAGCTTTTGGAGAGGCGCAGGTCCTTTTAGCGTCCCAATCTCCAATCTTCCGCTTTGGCCTTGTGATTATTGGCAAATGTGCTCTCGCGAGAGCCCGTGTTTTTCCGAGAGAGAGGAAAGAAAATTCTGAAATGGGAGACTTTGGGTGGGATCCACTGAAATTTGCGGACTTTAAGGTGCGGCTCCTTTCCGGAAACTTCCCTCGTCGATTCCCGTCCCTCCCCACGGAGAGTGAGAGCAGCCAGGCAGGGCCTAGGGGATCGGGGGTGTGAGGGTGTGGGTGGCGGCGGGGAGGCGGGCAGGGGCCGGAACAATGTCCATGGCACGCGGGAGTGGCGGTTTTGGCAGCGGTGATGGCGGTGGCATAGGGGCCGCTATAGTTTGACGGTCCCTGGAGGCAGACTGCCGTTACACAGCCGGTAGTAGCGCAGGTCATTCACCAGCCTGTGCACGCTCTGTGTGAAGGAGGGTAGGTCCTAATGCAAAGCACAGAGCACAGAGCACAACAGCATCAACACCACTCACACTGTTCACCATATCATCAAATACAGACATGCCCTAGAGCTTGGGGTTCTCAAATGACAAAAGCTGTGTCCAAATCAATGCCCTTCCCTACTATTGAGCATGCTTCTTTTTTTTTTTTTTTTACACTGGATGAAAAAGTTAAGTACACAAAATGTAGTGAACGTAAAATCCCCGGATGAGTAAATAATTTCGCTGATAATAGTATGGAGGATATTTTTTTTTGCATACTGCATGTTGTGTACTAAACAATATGCAGTAAACAGTACACAGTATGTTAGTAGACAGGACGCAGTTGATAGGGCTCTGATTCAGACACAGCCAATGTGTGAAGGGTGGATAACATGTCAGGTGTTATTGACAATGTATTTGAATGCATATCAATTGAAATCTGCAAGGAAAAAAACAAAAATGTACTCATTAGCTGTATATATAGAGCACCAGGCTCTAGTATTGAAATCTTCAATACCTGGATGGAAAACACATTTTCAAAAAAAAGTCATAAAGCAATATTCATCTGTGGAGATTTCAATATTGACCTGCTAAATCCTAATAAACACAAAATGACTGATTAATTTATCAATACAATGTATAGTATGAGCCTTTATCCAAAGATCACCAGACCCAGCAGAATAACATCCCATTGCGCCACGTTAATAGATAACATATTCACTTATGACATTGGAAACAACGCAGTAAGCGGACTATTAATCAATGATATCAGCGACCACCTACCAGTTTTTACAGTTTATGACAGCAATTACAGGAATAATAAACCAGACAAAAAAACAGAATACAAACGAATGAGGTCAGATGAGTCCATGAACGCACTTAAAAATGACTTATTGGCATACAACTGGGATTTAATTTACAATGAAATTGACATTGACAGTGCATATGATACATTCTTAAGAATATTTGAGTCATTATATGATAATAATTGTCCTATAAAACACTATAGTCGAAAAATAAAATATACAGATTGTCCTTGGATCACAAAGGGATTACAAAATGCCTGAAAAAAAAAAAAAACACTTTAGAGATTTCATTAAACGGAGAACTAAAGAGGCAGAAAATAAATATAAAAAATATAAAAATAGGTTAACTAATATTATAAGGACAAGCAAGAAAGAATACTATTATAAAATATTAGATGATAACAAAAACAATATTAAAAGAATAAGGGGCATACTAAACAGTGTTATAAAAAAAAAATGGTTCTAGACAAGTAAGTTACCCTAAGTATTTTATTGATAATGATATGGAAAATTATAACATGAATGATGTGGTTGACAGCTTCAATAAATTCTTTGTAAATGTTGGACCTGAACTAGCAGAAAAAATCCCTGATCTGTGCCTCCTATAGAAAGGAATGATATTTTGATTGAAAGAAATCATGGTTCAATGTTTCTTACAGCAGTGGACGAGAAAGAAATGATTGATATTGTTAAAAAATGTAAAAACAAAAAGTCTACTCATTGTAATAGAATTGACATGACAGTAGTGAAAAAGGGTATCGAGGGGATTTCAAAACCATTAACCATTAACATCTGTAATTTATCATTCCAAACCGGTAAATTTCCAAACAAAATGAAAAAAGCAAAAGTCATACCTTTGTACAAAACTGGGAACAAACACCACTTCACAAATTACAGACCTGTCTCTTTACTTACAGATAGTCAATATGGGTTCAGAACAAACAGATCAACATCACTGGCAATAATTGAATTAATCGAGGAAATCACAAACTCTATAGATCATGAAAGGTATGCAGTTAAGGTATTCATTGATCTTAAAAAGGCTTTTGAAACCATCAATCATGACATTTTAATCACTAAACTGGAACGGTATGGCATCAGGGGAATAGTTTTAAATTGGGTGAAAAGTTACTTAAGTAACAGGCAACAATTTGTGAAGCTGGGAGACTATACTTCATCATGTTTGAACATTGCTTGTGGCGTCCCCCAGGGGTTAGTGTTGGGTCCTAAACAGTTTATTTTGTATATTAATGATTTATGTAGGGTATCAAATATTTTTAAGTTGGTTTTGTTTGCTGACGACACAAATATTTTCTGTTCGGGGGGACAATTTAGACCTACTACTAGAGGAGATCAATTCCGAATTGAGCAAACTAAAAATATGGTTTGATAGTAACAAATTATCATTAAATTTGAACAAAACTAAAATAATGTTATTTGGTAAATGTAGGGTTAATACACAAGTGCAGGTTCAGATATGTGGGGTTAATATTGAAAGGGTTCATGAAATTAAATTCCTGGGTGTCACAATAGATGCAAAAATCAGCTGGAAATCTCACATAAAACATGTACAAAATAAACTTTCAAGACGTATTTCAGTATTACATAAAGCAAAGCATTTTCTGCATCACAAATCACTCCACATTCTTTACTGTTCTCTTGTATTACCATATTTAAATTACTGTGCAGAGGTCTGGGGCAGCAACTACAAAAGTTCACTGCATTCACTGATCATTCTTCAAAAAAAAGCAATAAGAATCATTCACAATGTCGGATATCTGGATCACACAAACAGATTATTTTTCAAGTCAAAATTATAAAAATTTAGGGATCTAGTGGAATTTCAAACAGCACAAATAATGTTCAAAGCTAAAACGAATTCACTTCCAGCAAATATTCAAAGAGTTTTCTGTGATCGAGAAGGGGGCTATAATTTAAGGGGAAAATTTTATTTAAAAACTCAAAGGGTGCGGACAACCATAAAGAGTTTTTGTGTTTCAATCTGTGGTGTTAAATTATGGAACAGTTTAAAGACGGAGTTAAAGCAATGTTCCAACATGATCCAGTTTAAGAAAATGTATAGACACATGATTTACATGGGTGAAGAAGGGGTTTGACAGTCACCAGTTGTTGATTTTGTACTTACGGTATTCTTTTTAGTTTATATATATATATATATATATATATATTATTTTTTTTGTATACGTGTGTGTGTATGTATGTATGTATGTGTGTATATATATGTATACAGTCAAGCCGGAAAGTCTGAACACTCCTTTCACCTAGCCACGTTTTATTATGTTACAGACATATTCTACAATAGATTGAGTTCATTTTTTGTCTCGAAATTCTACACAAAATAGCCCATAATGACAAAGTGAAAACAGGTTTTTAGACATTTGTGCTAATTTATTAAAAATCTAAATGTAAAATATCATATGTACACAAGTGTGCACACCCTTTGATATGACACCCAAAAGTGAGCTGAGGTGCATTTTGTTTCCACTGATACTGCTTGAGATGTTTCTACAACTTAATTGGAGTCCACCTGTGATAAATTAAATTGATTGGACATGATTGGGGATTGCCAACACCTGCCTATATAAGGTCCCACAGTTGACAGTGCATGTCAGAGCAAACTCCAAGTCATGGGGTCAAAGGAATTATCTGCAGACCTCAGAAACAGTATTGTGTCAAGGCATAGATCTGGAGAAGGGTACGGAAAAATCTCTGCAGCTTTACAGGTCCCAAAGAGCACAGTGGCCACCATCATTCGAAAATGGAAGAGGTTTGGAACCACCAAGAATCTTCCTAGACCTGGCCGCCCGGCCAAACAGAGCAATCGGGGAAGACGGGCCTCGGCCAGGGAGGTGAGCAGGAACCCGAGGGTCACTCTGACAGAGCTCCAGCGTATCCTTGTGGAGATGGGAGAACCTTTCAGAAGATCAACCATCCAGACAGCACTCCACCAATCAGGCCTTTATGGTAGAGTGGCCAGACGGAAGCCCCTCCTTAGTAAAAGGCACATCACAGCCCGCTTGGAGTTTGCCAAAAGGCACCTAGAGGACTCTCAAACCATGAGAATCAAGATTCTCTGGTCTGATGAAACCAAAATTGAACTTTTTGGCCTGAATACCAAGCATCACGTCTGGAGGAAACCAGGCACCGCTCATCACCTGGCTAATACCATCCCTACAGTGAAGCATGGCGGTGGCAGCATCATGATGTGGGGATGTTTTTCAGCAGTGGGAACGGGGCGACTAGTCCTGATAGAGGGAAAGATGAATGCAGCTAAGTACACCGAGATCCTTGAAGAAAACCTGCTCCAGAGCGCTCTGGACCTCAGACTGGGGCGAAGGTTTACCTTCCAACATGACAACGACCCGAAGCACACAGCCAAGAGAACAAAGGAGTGGCTTCGGAGAAAGTCTGTGCATGTCATTGAGTGGCCCAGCCAGAGCCCAGACCTGAATCAAATTGAACATCTGTGGAAAGAGCTGAAAATGGCTGTGTACCGACGCTCCCCATCCAACCTGACGGAGCTTGCAAGGATATGCCAAGAGGAATGAGCAAAAATGTCCAGAAACAAGTGTGCCAAGCTCGTAGCTTCTTTCCCAAGACGCCTTGAAGCTGTAATCGCTGCCAAAGGTGCAGCAACCAAGTATTAGGATAAGGGTGTGTACAGATATGTAACCCCTAAATAACCTATTTTTGTCAGTAAAATAAAATTGCATATTTTCTAAAAACCTGTTTTCACTTCGTCATTATTGGCTATTGTGTGTAGATGTTTGAGGCAAAAAATGAACTCAATCTATTGTAGAATATGTCTGTAACGTAATAAAACGTGGATAGGTGAAAGGAGTGTTCAGACTCCTTTCACCTATTCATCTCAAGCAGTATCAGTGGAAACAAAATGCATCTCAGCTCACTTTTGGGTGTCATATCAAAGGGTGTGCACACTTGTGTACATATGATATTTTACATTTTGAGTTTTAATAAATTAGCACAAATGTCTAAAAACCTGTTTTCACTTTGTCATTATGGGCTATTTTGTGTAGAATTTTGAGACAAAAAATGAACTCAATCTATTGTAGAATATGTCTGTAACGTAATAAAACGTGGAGAAGGTGAAAGAGTGTGCAGACTTTCCGGCTTGACTGTGTATATATATATATATATAGAAGAAAAAAAGAAGAGAGAAAAATATTCAATATGGCTATGATAAATATATAAGTAATGAAGTTATATTTTCTATTATAAGAAATATGTTACTAAATGACATTTTTAATTGAGATAATTACATAAATAATGAATTTATATTATATTATTATTATTATTATATTTATTTAATTATTGATAGCGATAATATGTAAGTGTTGAATATATTTTTGTAATCAGTTATAATATATTTATACAAGTTAAAGAAAATTCAATCTATATAAAAAAAAGGAGTAATCATTAACTGATGGAGAAGGGGTGGGATTTAATAAGTTTGCACTTCTTCCCACTCCTTTTCGGACATGTAAAATGATTCATCCAGTGTTTGATAATTTCTTTTGCACAAAGCTTTTCATTGCTTGTAACTATTATTTTTTTATTTATTCATTTATTTTTCTGTCTGCTTGTTTGCATGATCATTTTTTTCTGTTTACATGTTCGAAATAAAATCTCAAGAAAGAAAGAAAGGGCTTTGTGTCTGACTGCTGGAAGGAGTGTGGTATTTGTAGTTTTTTTGTACTGGAGAACCTCAGAGAGACCAACACACTGGGAATGAAGCTAGTTCTGAACTACGAAAACAACATCAAAATACGGCATTTTAATTTAAGTTAATAATTGTACGAGTGCTGGGGGGAAGGGGGGGGTTACGACCCCGGCTCGAAGGGCCGCAACACAAATTATATTACAAAAGTAGTTAAACTAAATTAAAATATCAAAATAAACAGACATGAACCAAGAGGAAAAGGGTGCTGGTTGAAATATGGGCAAACAAGAAACAAGACAAACACAAGATCGGGAATCCAAAGAGACTCAGACGCGAGACACAACGGGCGTCGGTTTTGTGCTGAGAAGCATTGGAACCACCGTTACCAACCTTCCCGAATTGAGAACAATACCAAAGTCTCCACATGAAACAATACCAAAGTCTCCACATGAGACAATACCAAAGTCTCAAAACAAAACCCGGTCAACTTGTCTCCAATGGCCCATCTCCGGAACTCGTCTCAATTGCCACAACGTCTCAGCGTTTACACATACTTCTGGTATCACACGAGCACAGAACACAAGTAGCCTAGCTAGCGTACACCAGGGACAGACTACAACACACCAAAGTAGCCATAAACAAACAAGCAGCTTGCTACCTGAAACACCACCACAATGCTACTTTAAAACGAGCTTCAGCACGGCAGCAAGCTGGCAACGTGCATAAAGGTATACCAAAGGGAAAGCAAAACCAACCTGGAGCTAGAGAACGCCACCAGTACATATGCTCTTGGAAAACCTAGCACAGGTGTCTGCAATTTACAATCACGACTCAGTTGAACAGAGGGAAACTCATTAGCATACAAAAGAATTAAAGGGGCACACTCATGAGGCGGCATAGGGACGTAAACAGGGGGGCTCACCCGCTCCATTTTGAAGTTGCGGCCCAGCACGGTGCGCTGGTTGGTGTCCACACCCTGGCACCCATTGAGGAACTCGGGCATGAAGGCGGAGTAGAAGCCCTCAAAGTCGACGGAAGCCATGTTGTAGACGGCCAGCGCGATCTCGTCCTGCAGGAGGTCGTGGCTCCTGTGCACCAGCACCTGCAGCAGCACGTTGATGAAGTGCAGCAGCATGGTGGTGCGGAACATCTTCTGCAGGGCGGGGGGAGGAGTCAGACAACACCCTCAAACCAAGGAGATACACTGTATACTCTCTCTAACCAGCATCCGCTCAGCTCATGCTTACCCTCTCAAAGCCACATTATGTCAGAAATAGCTATGCATACAATACAGAATAAATACCCCATATTCATATCCCAGGACTGTTAATTAGTCCGTTCAATGAATGCTGTTATGAAATCAGTGGAGTCCTAATTCCTGAATGTGGACACCTGCACACTGAACCATTTGTGGAAAATAGTTAAGACAAAGTAAAATGACAACGAGCCAAACCTGCATTGCGCTGAAACAAACAAACAAAAACAAAAAAAGGAACAATATTGGAAACGCATTTTCAACATTAATTGCTCAACAGAACGCCTGTAACAAAATTGGGATGGCAATATTAATATAGCTAATGGCTTCAGACTTTCCAAGAAGTTACTGTGGCTTAGTGGTTAAAACTGCAGTCTGTCACATAGTGGATAGTGGGTTCGAGCCCAGCAGGGCACATGTGTATTTTCCACAAAAACAATGTGCAACTGTTAAGTTCTTTTCATTTCTTAGACTGTTATTATTTTCACATTGACGCACGCAAACGTATTTTTATTGCAAAGGCAAAACAGGTTTACAATATTAACTGTTCAATGTTTCACTTGTATTATATCACACCCTCCCCAAACCAGACGCTCGCTTTTGTCTGGTTTGGGGAGGGTGTTACGCTCTGCTCTTGCGGTCATGACTGACTGACTGTGAAAACCCCTTGCCTCGGCCAACATTTCTTTATTCATTAATTTCTTCACTTCAGCTCTGTTCACTTTATCCTTTTCACACATAACACAAGGTCACCATAAAATTAACTAGTAGGAAAATTAAGAATTCACGATAATAGCCTACATTAAGAATTGAGGATAGCCTCTTTTAAGCTGCAAGCCTTTAAACGATCGGATTTATAAACCGCCAATTCCCCAAACATATCTGATTCATGGTTAGTCATTATAAATAAATAGATAGCCTCCGAATGTGGCTCTAGTCTACGCTACGCTAATGTAGCTTACTGCAAACTCTTTTAATGTAATTGTGTGCTGTCTGTAATGGGATAACTGTTCTCATTCTTGTCAATAGAGGGCGTTATGGTTAAGCGAATGTCTGCATACATTTCTTTGGAATGCATGTCTCTCAGTTTGGATAGCATTGCTTTGGAATAGAGCTAGTTTTTTTAGTGTGAGCTATGATAGGCAATATTGGTAGTTGTAACTTGGCCACATTTTGATATCAAGACTTTTAAAGGCAGGCCTAGTTTTTGCAAGTTGGAATTAAGAACTTATGGACAGCGCTATGTAGGCTATGCGTGAGTAACTTGGCTTTTTTTACGTCGCAGATGTTTTTGATGTGATCCAGTATACACGGAGACTTCCCACAACATTCTGAAAACCTGTGTTTTACTTTCACAATGACATTTTTGGCTTGGCTGATTCCGAAAGAGAGAGATACTGCCACATACTGTCTGAAAAAATTGGCCAATCCAGAGTCTCGATGCTAATGATGAGAAACAGAAGTGTTTCTGCTGTCGTGTGTCAGCCTATTCCTCTGTTAATCCGCTAAGTCATTAGCTCTTAAAATTGCTACAAGGCAAAAAGGAAATTGGATATTGTAGCTGCCATGTTGGGAAATGGTGCTCGGTTGAGACTTTGTTACACTCCGTGGCATCAGAATGACGCTAAATTCTCAGACAGACGAACTCAAAGGCCCCTTACCAACACCCGACAGCAGCATCTGCGCAATGTCGTCTTAAAGTCTATTGCAGGGGTTTCAACCTTTTCTGATCCAGGGACCCCCCCATCTAGGCTCAAAGGCATCCAGGGGACCCTCCATCATAAGCTAAAAGGGCTATATTTAACATTTTTGAAATATTTTCCCTAATCTATAGAGTCATTTAATATCAAGTCTGGCCAGGGACCCCCTACAGGTCATTCAATGACCCTAATGGAGTCTACGGACCCCCTGTTGAAAACCGACGGTCTATTGGACTGGCCTCCACCCTTCCGTCTGTCAGTCACTCACCTTGTGATACAGCTTGTGCTTGCTGTTGAGAGACTCCAGATAGGAAAGGTTCTGCTTGAATATGTGGATGTCCGGCTGCAGGAAGGACTGGCCAAAAGCCTGAGGCACAAAACAACCGGGAATCAGTCAGCGTTGGCAAAGCAACCGTTGATGGCTGGCCTTATTAATCTTGCAGTTTAAGCTCACTAAACTCAGTCTGACTGAATATGTAATAATGAGGCGTGGCCTCTGGGTGTAGCACCTGTGAGATACACCTACACACCCCTTCAAACACGATACACAACAACGGATTATAAATACACCAAAATGCATGTTCTTATAAAAAAAATCACGACATTTCAGGCATTTAACAGACGCTCTTATACGGTGTGTGTTATACAGCTTAAATACTTCACACAAAACCCATTTCAAAACAGCGGGATATTTACTGAAGCAGTTCAGGTTTAGTCCCGTGTCAAGGGTACAACAGCAGTGGCCCACTTGGGAATCGAGCCAACAACCTCAAAACTGCAAGCCTATTCCTCTTAGCTGACTAACTGAGTTAACCGGCTAACTGCGCAGAGTAAAACCCGGAACAGCGTTTTTGATAGTTCACATGTTCCATATTCGAGGGGATTCCGGGTTTTACTCAGCACAGTTAGCCAGCTAACCAAGTTATCTACGTACGAGGAACAGAGCCAGGTCCCTAACCACTGCAACAAAATAATAAATCACCATTTAATCAGTTTCCTCTGAGATGTAAAGCCACCTCTCCTTAAAAAGTTTTTAAATAATAAAGAACACCACATGCTCTAACCTGCATGGCTGCGATGAACTGGGCCTCGTTCTCCATGGGCTCCTCGGACACACCCTTCTGTACACTGGCCAGCACCGACGTCTTGAAGAAGTACCTCCAGTTGTGGTGCAAGATCTGATAGAGCAGCTCGAACATCTCTGCCTTCACGTCAGGGGAAGATCGCTGTCGGCACGGAAACAAACACAGAAGCACATCACACACTGAGGGGTCCGGGGGGCAGGGGAGGCGGGACAGAACTGTGTACAAGCACAGGCCTCAAGTATTTGGAGTCAATTCGGGAAGTGAATGGAACACCAGTCCATGAATTAAAAACCTTTTCTAAGAACTCAATTCAATTTCAACTACTTTCCTGAATTGGCTGAAAGGACAGCAGTTGGGACAGCAAATCCAGCAATCCCGCCAAATGAGGCCTGGGCAATCCCGCCAAATGAGGCCTGGGCAATCCCGCCAAATGAACCCCCTCCCACTGGGCGATGTCACAACCAATCAGGTGCCGCCTCGCGGGGCTGCTGGTCGCAGTTGGCAGTGCCACAGTGACGTTGAAATACCAGCGGGGGCATACACGCTCACCACGCTTACTATATTAAAATTATAATCAGGGATTGACATAAGTGGTATGCAAGTATGAGCGCGTGGCAAAATTAATAAAATGTGCTGCAATTTTATTTTTAGGTACACATTTGCGGCGTTATAAAACTGCTGCGCATGTTATTCTTTTTGATGCACACGCGTACTTAGGTACCGCTTACGACAACCCATGATTATTATGATTTTTAATCTTTTCGAAAGGAAAATTCTTTTGGTCTGTTTGGGACTTGATATGTTTGGGACCGGTTGATCCGGGTCAGGCGGTCTATAATCCGAAGTCCGAAGGATTGAGAATGATCCAACTGGCGGTGCCAAATTCGACCTTCAACCAATCAGTTTCTTAGAGAATAAACTTCTCACACAACCAACTTCCTGTGGCTAACGGCTAACGCTCACCTCAGCCACGATGGGGTAGACCTGCTCCATGCAGAGGGAGATGATGCTGGGTAGGAAGGGTTTGAAGGCCTGGCCGGGCTCCTGCACCACCACCTGCAGGATCTTGAGGAACTTCTCCACCACCCGACAGCCCGCGCTTCCCTCCTGCAGAATGCTGGCGGCCAGCTGCTCCCTGGGGCACGGTCAGACACAAACTAATCATAATTCACACAACATGAAATACCATCTTCGTTCATAATACTGTACTTCCAGTGGACAGTCTACACCGTCTCACACACAGAGCTGAAGACGTGTCAGTCAGTCAGACCAAACACAAGGCAAACAGCAAAGTACTTATTAATCCTTTACCATAGTTGTATTGGAAAACTGCATGTAGGATAAAAAAAGAAGAAAAAGATTCTACAAGAAGCAACAGTGAGCTTGGAGTCACAGAAATTCATGGAACCATTTCATCCTTGATTTCAATGGCTGGATATTTACTAAAACAAGGGCACAGCAGCAATTTACATGCAACACTTTAGCCTGCAACACAGTGGAGTTCCCTAGTGGCACCGTTCCCCATAGCGTCACCCTTCACCGTTCCCGATAGCGTCACCGTTCACCATGGCGTCACCGTTCACCGTTCCCCATAGCATCACCGTTCACGATAGCGTCACCGTTCACCATAGCGTCACCGTTCACCGTTCCCCATAGCGTCACCATTCCCCATAGCGTCACCGTTCCCCATAGCGTAACCGTTCCCCATTGCGTAACCGTTCCCCATTGCGTAACCGTTCCCCATAGCGTCACCGTTCACCGTTCCCCATAGCGTCACCATTCACCATAGCGTCACCGTTCCCCATAGCGTCACCGTTCCCCATAGCGTCACCTTTCCCCATAGCGTCACCGTTCCCCATAGCGTAACCGTTCCCCATTGCGTAACCGTTCACCGTTCCCCATAGCGTCACCGTTCCCCATAGCGTCACCGTTTCCCATAGCGTCACCGTTTCCCATAGCGTAACCGTTTCCCATAGCGTAACCGTTTCCCATAGCGTAACCGTTCCCCATAGCGTAACCGTTCCCCATAGCGTAACCGTTCCCCATAGCGTAACCGTTCACCGTTCCCTATAGCGTCACTGTTGACCGTTCCCCATAGCGTAACCGTTTCCCAAAGCGTAACCGTTCCCCATAGCGTAACCGTTCACCGTTCCCCATAGCGTCACCGTTGACCGTTCCCCATAGCTTAACCGTTCACCGTTCCCCATAGCGTCACCGTCACCCATAGCCTCACCGTTCCCTATGTAATAAATGCAAGGCGCTGCGTAAAAAGTAAAGTACCTAGTGAACATGCTGAGAAAGGTGAAGTGTACCTAGTGAACATGTTGAGGAAGGTCTGGATGATCTGTTCTGTGAAGGGAACTCCCATCTGCACCCTCAGTCCTTGGAACAGCGTGAGGAAGAAGCTCAGCATCTCATCCGTCACATCTGGGAGAGAGTAATGGGGGAGAGAGAGAGGGTTGTATTTTTGCATGTTTATGTGATAAATTGTACATGTATGAGTTAAAGGTATACTATGTAGTTTAATTGTAAACAACTCGTTCTTTGTTTACATTCAAATTTTATCCCCAAAAAACATTGTATGTGTCCTTGTGGCCTAATAAACATGTTGAATGTATTTCCTACCTCATAAGTCGTCATAAGTCGTTCGCAAAGTGTTTTTTTGTTAATATTTTGAATGTTACACTGTTGACATCCTGCCGCCATTTTTAAAGCCAGAAACAGCTAAAATGGTGTAAACGTCATGAATGGGTGGTTCCTGCTCATTTGATTGACATGGCCAGGCCATGTGGGCAGGCTTCCAGGTAAACTCTTATTTTAGCTTAGGACCGAAACATGCCTCACGCAAATATGCGAACGTGGACACTTCGAACTACGCGAACAGTTTTTTTTTGCCATGACATTTGTGAAAGACAAGCCAGAGCGTTGCAGCAAGGGACGCTATAACAGTAAACAACTTTCTTGTTCGATCTGTGCTTTCCTCTGGTTTGTCTTTCACAAATGTCATGGCAAAAGGAAAAACTGTTTGCGTAGCTTGAAGCGTCCACGTAGCTATTTGCGTGAGGTATGTTTCTGCCCTTACTCATTAGCAAGATGTTTTCAGCTGAGGAGGTAACAATATCATTATAAAAATAGCGCCCATTACATTACATTATAGTAACTTAGCAGTCGCTTTTATCCAAAGCGACATACAATAAGTGCATACAGAAACGTCATCGAAGTAACTACAGAACAGATACGACAAAGAACATCCTTCCCATAACGTAGCAGCTATCGATAGCTAAGGCTATCTATTGTCGTGATGTTTGTTTATTGTTGACAATAGTCTATTTTGGTCATGACCTTGACCAAACCTTGATCATATAAATGGAGACTACGTTACATGCTCAAAGCATATAAGTTAGTAATCTTAGCTATTGCTCTGTAAATTTGACCACTGTTCATTTTCATAAAATTATTCAAAAGGTCATCCAGTGGTCGCGGCCCCAGAGTAAGGGTGAGGGGCAGTCATTACATTACAGTCATTTAGCAGACGCTTTAATCCATAGCGACAATCATGTCTGTGGTGGGCGAGGCAGGGCCAGGGGAAGAGGACAGCTTGATCAGAGTGACCGTGATAGAGTCAACAGACTCCGGGAGGAGAAATATTGCATCTCCACGAAGTTGAGACGAAGCGGCACTATCATAAAATGCGAAAAATACAATCAAATCAGAAATAAATATAAACCAGAGATACCCTCAATTAAAAAATTTAACAGACATCCAAAAACTCCCCATCCTCTTAGGAGAGGAGAGGACGTGCTGTGGCAGCACAATATATACGTAGCTGCCTGCCATCGTCTTAGGGACAGTGAGTGACAGAGATCATTATAAACCAATTTTTATTTTTTATATTTATTATATTCACTTTATAAGATCATATGTGTCGTTCTCATCATCATTATCATTTCTATTGTTAATTATTATTATTTTTAATTGTACTTTATTATTTTACATTATTGTTATTTCTAAATCCATAATCAAAGAAAAGTTCTTGTTTTCATGTATGGTTACTGTTCATTCGTTTCTAGTCTTTGCTGTTTTGTATTGTTCAGTTAGATGTCTTCGACTGTTTTAATGCAGTATGCTTTGACAATACAGATTCAATGTCTTGTCATGCCAATAAAGCAAATTGAATTGAGTCCACGGTCAGAGAAAATATGTGTGAAACGTCACCACAATGCTCGTGCGTCATCGTGCGCGTCTGAGAAGAACACGTGATAAGCAATTTTCGGGGAGCCCTTTTCTCCTACGTGCTCAATATTGCCATCTAGTGTTCTGAAACTACATAGTATACCTTTAACATATTGCCTGCATATGTGTTTATGGAAAAAGCACCAAGACTTATACTGTTCCTACAATTTCCTCAAATGTTCAGAGGTCAAATAAAGCCATCAAAGTAATACGACGGGGGTAAAGGTTAACTAAAGTTAATTTTTTCCCTTCAGTCAACCATTAAATTTTATTTATTTATTTTTACAAAAACACAATGTCCAATCTTATACGAGAAGCACAGTTGCGTGCAGGTACATCCTGCAATAAAACCACGGAGAAAAAACATCTCTGTATGTGCATGGGGTGAACGTGTGTGCGTGCGTGCGTGTGTGTGTGTGTGTGTGAGGGAATGTGCACATGTGTGAATAAGTATGTGTGTGTGTGTGTGTGTGAGAGGGAATGTGTACATGTGTGAATAAGTATGTGTGTAAATGTGTGTTTCTGTCAGTGTGTCAGTATGTGTGTGTGCGCGAGGGAGTATGTGAGTATGTGTGAACATGAGTGTGTGTGCATATGTGCATGTGTGTGTGTGCGCGTGCATGTGTGAGTGTCTGCGTGTGTATGCATGCGAGTGCCTGCATGTGAGTGTATGTGTGTGTGTATGTATGTGCTTGTGGGGTCCGTACCTGGTTGGTGGATGAAGATGGGGAAGAGTGTGAGAGAGACCTGTACAGACTCCTGCAGGGACTGGTAGCAGATCTGCCGGGACTTGGTGGCCTCGCCAGAGATGCTGTCCACAATGTCTCTGAGCACTCTCAGGGTCTGATGTAGCTCCGCTTTCACTGTCAGTCAGAGGAGAGGGGAACAGGAGGGTGAGCAGCCCGGTCTCACACTCTCTCTCTCACACTCTCTCACACACTCAACACGCACACACACACACACACACACTGCTGCTCTTAAATCAGCGGTCCTCAACCTGCTCCCATAGAGTCGAAGGGTCTGCTGGTTTCCATTATTATCCAGCAGGCAACTGATCCATTAAAGCAGCTGATTACGGTTAACTCACTGCACCTGGTTTCTTGGGTTTGAATTAGCTGCCAAATGAGGTATAAACAAAACAGGAAGACCCTGTGGATCTTGTCTGAAAACAGTTTTCCATGACTTTTCTGTCCCTCATTTGTGGACTAATTACCATGTACAGCACAATGCTTGGATCTCACAGAGGACACTTGCGAGAAAACCATGGCAACAGTGCTATGCAACATGAACCCTTGATTTGATCTTGGAAACATTTCTCCACCGCCACCAAAGCAAAGGTCCCAGGAAAGAGAATAATTAATCAGGGAAGGATCATTAAAGGGCACATTTAGCAGATTTCAGTGTCTCCAAACTCCATAACAGCTTTTATCTCGTTTCGACCGAGAGGCCTACTGGAGTATAGACAGAGGGGCGGGCTCACCAACCCTGCTTGATTTGGTCGGACATTTGTGTTAGGTCCCGACCAATATATCGGACTTCCACATATATATATATGTCTTCCACATACAGTCAAGCCGGAAAGTCTGCACACTCCGTTCTCCTTCTCCACGTTTTATTACGTTACAGACTTATACTACAATAGATTGAGTTAATTTTTTGCCTCAAACATCTACACACAATAACCAATAATGACGAAGTGAAAACAGGTTTTTAGAAAATATGCAATTTTACTTTACTGACAAAAATTGGTTATTTAGGGGTTACATATCTGTACACACCCTTAGCCTAATACTTGGTTGCTGCACCTTTGGCAGCGATTACAGCTTCAAGTCGTCTTGGGAAAGAAGCTACGAGCTTGGCACACTTGTTTCTGGACATTTTTGCCCATTCCTCTTGGCATATCCTTGCAAGCTCCGTCAGGTTGGATGGGGAGCGTCGGTACGCAGCCATTTTCAGCTCTTTCCACAGATGTTCAATTGGACTCACTCAGGGACATGCACAGACTTTCTCCGAAGCCACTCCTTTGTTCTCTTGGCTGTGTGCTTCGGGTCGTTGTCATGTTGGAAGGTAAACCTTCGCCCCAGTCTGAGGTCCAGAGTGCTCTGGAGCAGGTTTTCTTTAAGGATCTCGGTGTACTGCATTCATCTTTCCCTCTATCAGGACTAGTCGCCCCGTTCCCGCTGCTGAAAAACATCCCCACATCATGATGCTGCCACCACCATGCTTCACTGTAGGGATGGTATTAGCCAGGTGATGAGCGGTGCCTGGTTTCCTCCAGATGGGACGCTTGGTATTCAGGCCAAAAAGTTAAATTTTGGTTTCATCAGACCAGAGAATCTTGATTCTCATGGTTTGAGAGTCCTCTAGGTGCCTTTTGGCAAACTCCAAGCGGGCTGTGATGTGCCTTTTACTAAGGAGGGGCTTCCGTCTGGCCACTCTACCATAAAGGCCTGATTGGTGGAGTGCTGCCTGGATGGTTGATCTTCTGAAAGGTTCTCCCATCTCCACAAGGATACGCTGGAGCTCTGTCAGAGTGACCCTCGGGTTCCTGCTCACCTCCCTGGCCAAGGCCCGTCTTCCCCGATTGCTCAGTTTGGCCGGGCAGCCAGGTCTAGGAAGATTCTTGGTGGTTCCAAACTTCTTCCATTTACGAATGATGGTGGCCACAGTGCTCTTTGGGACCTGTAAAGCTGCAGAGATTTTTCCGTACCCTTCTCCAGATCTATGCCTTGACACAATCCTGTTTCTGAGGTCTGCAGATAATTCCTTTGACCCCATGGCTTGGAGTTTGCTCTGACATGCACTGTCAACTGTGGGATCTTATATAGGCAGGTGTTGACAATCCCCAATCATGTCCAATCAATTGAATTTATCACAGGTGGACTCCAATTAAGTTGTAGAAACATCTCAAGCAGTATCAGTGGAAACAAAATGCACCTCCAGCTCACTTTTGGGTGTCATATCAAAGGGTGTGCACACTTGTGTACATATGATATTTTACATTTAGATTTTTAATAAATTAGCACAAATGTCTAAAAACCTGTTTTCACTTTGTCATTATGGGCTATTTTGTGTAGAATTTTGAGACAAAAAATGAACTCAATCTATTGTAGAATATGTCTGTAACGTAATAAAACGTGGAGAAGGTGAAAGGAGTGTGCAGACATTCCGGCTTGACTGTATATACCGATATCAGGGAAATCCCGCCGATACAGCACTGATAAAGTCTCTTGAAATGGCAATAAAGAAAACCTTTCATGGACATGAAAGCAATTTTGAATATTAGGCACACATAGAGGGCGCTACTAACTCATTTCACTAATATAGGGTATCAGGGTCCATCTCACTTAACTCATTGGTTCATCTATTATCACACTGAAGAGGTTTTGTGAGTTAATAAGACACCTGGGCTAGCAGAGTTGCATAACGTGTGACAACACTGCACACTTGCGGCGAGGACAATTTTCTCCCAACTTAAACAGTAACGTAACCAGCGAGTGCAAACATCAGACTTCAATGCTTTAATCATTCAAACGCAAACTGTAAAAATAGCAAACATTAGCGTTTGTTTGTTAACGCTGTCAATCCATTAACGGATAACGGTATGCCAAGTCAGTAACGTTGTCAGCCGAGATGCGTGATGTGTACATCAGCGTATCAAGCAGCCAACATGTGAAAACTCGAACGTAACGTTAATTTGTTTTGTCAGAGTGTAAGTTATCATATATTATGTTATGTATTTTAAAGACGGTTACTGATAACTGTTTGTTTTATATATTTGCCAGTTTGTGCTTTGATGCTATTCATTTTTATTTATTTCAGTATATTATTCTTTTTTTTTTTTTCTTTGTAAAATATGTGTGTTGACTAGATAAAGCACAGTTTCTCTAAAACTATTGGTGCCTGGTAAATCTTCGACCAAAGCAGAAAAATGGGGGAAAGATATTGCCAGATAATATCGGTTATCTGTATCAGCGACAAGATTGTCATATCGGTCAGGCCCTAATTTATGTTCTCATTCTAGGTCTCCCTTTCAATTTTGTACATAAAACTCACACAATAAAAACGGACTCTAGAAAGTGTGGGTTACTTTGGGAAATGAGCTCTCCAAATTCAGAGGGATAAAACGCATACAGGCAGCCCCAGCATGTGATAAAATTCTGATCGTTTTAGGGCTGGAGTTCCCAGGCTGGTCCGCGCGAGACGCGGTGACGGGGGCTGCCTCTCGGAAACTCACTGTCGTCCAGGCCCACTCGGCGCTGCTGCAGGTTGGCGCTAGCGCGCAGTTGGCGGTAGTTGCGGGTGAGGGCCGCCAGTAGGCTGGCGTGGCTGGTGGAGCGTGTTTGCCACTGCTGCTCGCTCTCCGGCAGGTTAGGCCAGGGCAGGAGGAGCATGTTGGACAGAGCTCTGCACACCAGCACCTGGGCCTGCAGAGAATCCATCAAAATACACATGCATCTACATTACATGATATGACATGACGTGACATAACTTAACATAAAATAACATAACATAACAATGACGAGAACAGGCCATTCAGCCCAACAACGCTCGCCATTTTCCTACCACTAATAGGTACCTAGAGCTCACTGTTTATCTACAAACTAGATGGTATCTAGCACCGTATCCTGGTCTTGAAAAAACCCAGAGTTTTTTGCCTCTACTACATGACCTGGCAAGCTATACAACACAGCAACATACTCTACCTCAACATACTCAAAAAACCGCCTGACGTCTGTATGGAATTTACCTTTTGCCAATTTCCATCTATGCCCCGTCGTTCTACTGACAGAACCTAACCTGAAGAAACTCTTGTAGTTCACTTTGTAAACGTATGTCATTGAGCTAAATTTCCTCAGAGCTGAGGTGGGGGGAAACATCCAAATAAATGGAAAATTGGCCCAAAAAACAACACTGAAAATGGGACATTACACTGCATATGGGACGTTACACCACATGGGAGAAGCCCAATATCGGCCTATGGTTTCTCTCCTACAGGGAAGCAGTGTATTTAACTGCCGTTACGATGAGCTGTGGGGGTTCGTCCTCTTGTAATGCTGTGGGTGGAGAGGGGATACGGCCGACAGTGGCAGAGTCTGACCTCTGGGGGGAGCCGGCGAGCAAGGCTGTCTGTGATCAGGTTGAATATGTTCTGCACGGCCGGCACCGTCACCAGGAACACGGGCCGGACCGTCGTGGCGATCGACACCATGAGATGGCACGCCGACAGCAGCAGCTTCTCCGGCACCTGGAGGGAGGAACATTCGGGAACGTTACGGCCGCTCCGCTCTGGACCTAGCAGCCGTCGGCAGGTTAACGGCGGCGTTCTGCGACATGCTTTGGAGGTAGTCCTCGCTACTCGTGTGCGTGTGTCAGCATCGTAAGCATGTTTCGCTTGGCGATAATAAAAACTTGTTTTTGTTCTTATAACACACCTCGAATAAATTACAAGAGCATAAAGAGTATAAAGAGTGTCTGACTTTCTTTTTTCCAATTTACACCGTGTTTTGTTACCAGATTGTATGTTGAACACCGTTATCAGCCCTCAGAAAGAGTTTTGAGAATTTGTGCTGTATCCTACTGTTTACTTGGTTATGTTCTTACTCTCTCCCTCTCAAAAGGCTGAGTGTTTGTGTGGTGTGGAGGTCAGAGGGGGGCAGGAGGGTGGGGGGGGGGGGGGGGTGGTCGGGACATACGTACCTTGGCACTGATGAGGGGGGCGCTAGCGTCCATTGCAGAGGTGATGAGGTTGATGAATCGCGCCTGGTTCTGCCGCTGCACCTCGCTGTAGAACTGTGCCAGCCAATGGGAGTAGGCCTGCAGGGCAGCCAGGGACTGAGCATGGCTGGAAATCACACAACCGGGGACGCATCAGTCTGTCTGTCTGCGGCGTTTCACAAACATACACACAGCAGGAGCCGTTTCGGTCTGTCCGTCGGCGCCGTTTCAAACACAAACACGCAGCCAGACCCGTTTCCGTCTGTCTGTCTGCACCGTTTTACACAGTCAAAAAGGGGACCTTCAAACACCTACCCTGTGCTGCCCACGTGTAAATACAGGCAAATACAACCAGGCCCCTTTAACGAGAATGGTTCGCTAACAGCAGGCAGCGGTAAAGACAGAAGGCATCTTTAAATATGAAAAAAAACAAAAAAACTTTCACCTTTAGTTTAGTAGAAAATCTTACCAGCCACAAACAAAGTTTTACCAGCATTTGGCTGCTGGTGGATGTTAATTTTACTTGATTAGTAATTACACAGGTCAAAGATCGGAGTCCTCTGGATGTTTATGCCCATACGTACATCTGAAATAGGAATTTATAGGTATCAAAGGAACCTTAAACCATCACTCTGCTGCCAGATATGCAGTAGATATGGATGGATCACTTTAAGGGTTGTTTCTCCTGACAAATTTTCCTATAGAACTCTGTGGGGGGGGGAATGTCAGTTTAATGTACAGTGTGAAGACATCCAGGGGCTCAGTACTCACACGTCGATGAGATCTGGCTTCAGCACAGACGGCACTGCCGTTTCTAGGTCATACAGGCTGATCTGGGAGCCGTAGCAGGTCACCTCTACCAGCCTGTTCAGTAGAAAAAGACCACACGCACGCACACACACCACACACAAACACACACGCACACACGCACGCACGCACGCACACACGCACGCACACACGCACGCACCACACGCACGCACCACACGCGACAGATGAATAGACAGACAGAAACACAGAAAAGCGCATGCGTGTAACTGCGCTGTGATTCTAAACGCGTGGAAGAGGCTGGCCGATCTCACCTCTCCACCACTGTGAGCGCGTCGTTGAAACGCGCGGCGAAGACGTCCCCGATGAAGTACTCGGCCAGCCGCCCCACAGCCTGCAGCAGGGAGCTCAGGTCTCGCAGCGCACAGTGCAGCCGGCGACAGTCGTTCTCTGCAGTGATATTCAGCCTCCGGCCTGAAGGGGGCGACAAACATACACAAAAAGATGGGTTAGGAAAACAGCACAATCGTATACTGATAGAACTGAATTGTGAAATCCTTTGTTGTTCCTTGAAAGAAGACTGTTATATCAGGGGTGGCAAGCTCCAGTCCTGAGGGGCCCACTGTTTATTCTGGTCTTTGTTAATCTGTCTCAAATTTTAAATGGCTAAAAACACCTAATCTGGTTCGGACCACAGTCAAGCATTTTCATCAAGATACCCGATCTGCCTGCAAACTGCAGCTCATTAAAAATGTCAGACCACATAAATGATTAGGCAAATTAAAAGATTTTTAATCCAGAAACATAGTGGTCCTTTTTTGTGCATTCCTGATTTGTAATGGACAGGCTCGCTATGCTATGCCTTTACAGCATACCTTTAAGCTGGCGCTCACCTGTACCAGTGGTGCCGATGAACTGCTGCAGGCCCAGGTAAACGTCCAGGTTCTCCTGCAGCACGGGGAACTGGGACAGCACAGAGAATGCAGCGTTATCCTCCATTCCCTGCGCAGCACAGCGCGCTAGCTAGCTACCCAGCCACAAACTGTGCTCTACGCATTCTACTGCCTTTAACACAGTCAGACTCCTGCAGCACGGGGAACTGGGACAGCGCAGAGAACGCAGTTATCCTCCATTCCCTGCGCAGCACAGCGCGCTAGCTAGCTACACAGCCACAAACTGTGCTCTACGCATTCTACCGTTACAGCCTTCAACACAGCCGGTCTCCTCGTCCTGTTCATAAAGAACTTAGAATCAAACCTCCTATGTCGTCATCGACCCCTGCAGGCCGGGTAGACAGGACTCACCAGTGTAGAGAAGGCATGAGAGGGCAGCAGCTCCATCACCTTGGCAACAACCTCCAAACTCTGCCTCAAGTACCGCTGCCACTCTGTCTGTTGCTATGGAGATGAGGGAAACATGAAGATGCCTGCTGTTTTATGTTCTTTGGTGTTCTATGCAGTTTAGGCGAGAAACACTTTATGATTCACGAAAATACAAGAAGGTACAGTCAGAAAGATACAGCTGCACTGTGCACACATTCTCTGGATGAGAGATATGACTAATTCAGGTAGTTGCTATGATTGAAGGCCCTCTCAGTAATTTCGGTAGCTAAAAAAATGCTAATCGCTGACAACGGGCAAAAAGACGAAGGTTTAGTACTATAGCATAGAATTATTATCCTAATAAATATAACGATAAAGATCCTCATGAAAAACACTTCAAAAGGAACAATAAGTATTTAAAATAAGCGTCAGGCTGAAGATACTTCCTTGTTCATCTTCCGTCTTCCACATTTCATTCTTCCCCGTTTTCAAGTTCTGATATTTCTTCCAGCCCTTGCGCAGATCATCATCATCATGGAAACAAAATCATCACTCACACGTCGTCTTTACTTGGAGCTCACTCGTCAGATGATATATCGGAAAGAATAGTGAGCTAACGTTTTGCTAAATAAACCATGCCTTGGAAATTGTTTTGTCGTATTGTAATGTGGCTGGTTACAGTAAAAAATTTTTATAAAATACAAAAAAAAAAAAAAAAAGAGAAGCATGATCTACTGCGGTACTTAGTTGCCATGCATGCAATTTTCGTCGATTAGCAACAGAAATTACTGAGTGGAGATTTAATTACATTCATTTGTTATAAGTACATTCACATGTTGTTATATAAGCCACACGCTTGTTGCTTGAGAGCTACTTTATAAATAAGCCATACTTAATCATTAGGTGTTGTACAGAGGCCTGTAAAATACAGAGCAGAGGAACTCACGTCGTCATCCAGCGTATCGTCGTCCAGCTCCTCTAGCTGAGCCTGGTTGTACCGGAACTGGATCCTGTTCAGAACCTCCCTGAGGAGCAGCACCAGGGCGTCCTTATACCTGCAGAGAACCAGGCTGGACCATCAGCTGCACACACACACGCACGCACGCACACACAGAAAAGGAAGCTGGACGGTGTGGGAAACTTTCAGATCTTGAAAGATAAAAAAAAAAGCTGAACACGTGCTGATGCACATGGCTTAGCCCCTGACTGCATGGTCAAAATTCAAAATGGTAGTTCCCTACAAGCTCGGCAAGCAGCCCAGATCGGTCCAGAAGGCTCTCCTTAATGCTCCACCAACAAGGTTAAAAACAGAAGGAGATTCAGCCGTCAATGTACAGCCATATGTTAACAGAGGTCATTAGAAATGCAGGAACACACTTCTCTTACATCTCCTACAAGGACACGTTATTTTAGACTTACTTTAAATTGATTTTTATTAGATTTTTAAAATATAATTTCATGTTATCTCTATGAAACATTGGGCACTTAATGCACACGTTAAAGAACGTGTGAGAACATTTGTACAGTCCAGGGACTTCTTAATTATGTCTTCTGCTGATAAAGTCCTTTTTGGAATGCATTTTGAAGTTATTTTTTAATATGTGGGCCAAAAATAATAAGACATTTATGATTTGTACAAGAATTTCCTCTACAGACACACACACTCACACAAACACGCACACACACGCGCACACACACACACACACACACTTGCAAACGCACACACACACACACACGTGCGCACACACGCATGCACACACACACACACACACACACACACACACACACACACACACACACACACACACACACACACACACACACACACACACACACACACACACACACACACACAAAGGTGACAATGGAACTGAAACCGATTCAACAGTCTTCATTTGTAAACATTTCCTAAAATAACTAACGTACCTGTTCAGTACGCTGTCTCTGTCTGCAAGCCGGCTTTTTATTTTAGTGGTCAAATAGTCCAAGAAGATGGTCCAGATGTCAAGGCAAGCGAAGTAGCCCTCGTGAGTGGGCTGCAAAAAGATTTTTTTGTTAACACAGACTCCATATATTCATTCAACCTCCTCTTATATTTAGGTATCATACTATCATATCCTTGATAAACACACTCCTATAGCCATGTTGTGGGGGAATGAGAACATTGGGCAAACTGGAAGCAAATTTTTATCCCAAAGTGCATTTGATTAGCATGTGCTATACTTGGTGTAAAGTGCATTTAACTGGCATGTGCTAAACCTGGTGTATAGAGTATTTCATCAGCATGCACTACACCTGGTGGAAAGTGCATTTGACTAGCATGTCCTACAGTGGGGTGCAAAAATTTGGGCACCACCGGTCAAAATGCCTTTTACAAGTGAATAGAAGCTAACCTGACCTCTAAATGGTACACAGTTAAACATGACACATTCTTTCAAATTTTAAAGCAAGATTACTTTTTATTTAAATTTTTTGGTTTAAAAAAAATAAATAAATAAATAAATAAAGAAAAAGGCCCTGTGCAAAGGTTTGGGAACCCTTTTGAATTATTCTTTGTAACTCTCAATGTTTCAAACTAGCTATTTCCACTGTCAGAAACATTATCAGAAAATGGAAGATAAATGGAACAGTTGAAGGCAAGATCTGGAAGACCAAGAACAATTTCAGCCAGGAAGAATGGGAAAAAATTCCAAAAGCAAGAATCGAAAGATCCTTAGCTGGCTACAGGGAGCGTTTGCAAGCTGTTACACAAACCCCAATACCCAAAAAGTTGGGACAGTATGTAAACTTTTTTGGAATGTGTTGCAGGCATCAAATTCGGAATTTGCGTATATTTACAAAAATCAATAAAGTTGATGAGGTAAAACATTAAATATCTTTTCTTTGTACTGTTTTCAATTAAATATATGTAAAAGAGAATTTACAAATCACTGCTTCCTGTTTTTATGTGCATTTTACATACTGTCCCAAATGTTTTGGAATTGGGGTTTGTAGTTGCCCGAGGAGAAGTACTAACTGACAGGGTTCCTTTTGCACAGGGCCGTTTTCCTTTTTTTATTATTTTGAAAATGTTAAATATTTAATTAGAAAGTAATCTTGCTTTAACATTTGAAGAAATGTGTAATGTTTAACTTTGTACCATTTAGAGGTCAGGTTACATTCTGTTCATTTAGATATTATAAAAGGCATTTTGACCAGGGGTGCCCAAATTTTTTCACCCCACTGGAAAGTACATTTGATTAGCATGTGCTATAACTCATGCAAAGTGCATTTGATTAGCATGTGCTATAGCTCATGTAAAGTGCATTTGATTAGCATGCGCTATAGCTCATGTAAAGTGCATTTGATTAGCATGCGCTATAGCTCATGTAAAGTGCATTTGATTAGCATGCGCTATAGCTCATGAAAAGTGCATTTGATTAGCATGCGCTATAGCTCATGTAAAGTGCATTTGATTAGCATGCGCTATAGCTCATGTAAAGTGCATTTGATTAGCATGCTCTATAGCTCATGAAAAGTGCATTTGATTAGCATGTGCTATAGCTCATGTAAAGTGCATTTGATTAGCATGTGCTATAGCTCATGTAAAGTGCATTTGATTAGCATGTGCTGCACCTGGTGGAAAGTGTATTTGAAGAGCAGTGCTAGGAATTCCACCACAGGAAACTGAGCGTTGGACTCTATCCTTCTCAGGTGGACGCTGACAAAGAGCCGCAGGAAGTCCGTGAACTTCTCCACATAACTGGGTAAAAATACAGGAGAAAAAGGGAGGAAAGGAGCACAAGGCCGTCAGTTAGCATTTTTACAGAAGAAATATTAAGATTTATACTTAGTCAGAGAATAAACATAGATCTGCGGAGTTAATTTACAAAATCGCACCTGACCATTTCTGCGGACAAAACAAACAAGAAAAGGCAGCCAGCTTTAATGAACATCTTAAACTAAAATAAGTACAATTTAAAACCCCTTCACAATTACCTAAGAGACCGGCAACACTTCACTCCATACACACCTGAAATACAGTAGAAAAAAACAGGCTAGTCAAGAGCCAGTCGGGGGCAGGTGTAGAAGATCGATGTACTACATCCCCATTCTGTCTCTGATGTGTGAGTGAGAGAATGCAAGCATCTGCCGTGTGTACATTCTGCAATTTAATTCCTACCACAGCGTGTCTCCATGGAGCATTCCAATAATCACGAAACGTGTTGCTGTGGCACACTCCACTGTTAAAGGCCAAATATTTAGGAACGTGCATTCCTCCGACTGCCAGCATGATACTTATCTGCTCATATTATCTGCCCAAACCAGCCTTAGTTTACTGTAGCATTTGTTAGCCTCTTTGCTAATTATCTTCTGTTCACATGAGCACGCTTAATCCCTTTATCAGGCTACTCATTTTTGAATTCTGAACGACGTTTAACATTTAAAATCGTAGGGTTCATCTTTGATCTCCATGTGCTGTGCGCGATGGCATACTACTCAGAGTTCCTACAGATCTGTGCTCTCAGAGAATCAAATAAAATGACAAAGTCAATTATGAACCTGTTTATTCTTTTAAGCAAGGGATTTTTTTCTCTCCCTTTTTTTTTATTTTTAAAGCTGCGATTAAAACAGGGTGTGGTTAATTACAATACATTACAATCAGACGTGAGCTGAAGACATCCCAGCTGTGTCAAACGTGTTCTTTTACAAAGTCCAAGACCAAACATTCAGACAGTACCCGAAGCCCCATGGGACCCTCACTGCTTAGACTACCCATTCAAACATATTCCATTACCCACATAATCCAGAATATAGAGCTCTGCCCTCAGGACAGAAGCTCAGTGCGGATCCTCCACATGATTTCCACATTCCAATGGAAGCATAGGTTTGCCAGACATTTTTCTGATTAAGCTTGCAGATGGCAATGACTTTTGGTTAGTATGGAGCTGTTAGAATGGACCACCACCTACCCTTTGACCGGTCACCTCGCAGCCAATTGGTGGAAAGAAGCAATTACTGAAGGAAGCCACGCCGTTTCCTGACACTGACCCCAGCCATTGGCCAAATTACAAATCAGTCAGCAGGGATGGGGGACAGGGAAGGGGGGGGGGGGGGGGGGGGCGGTTAAGCATGCACTGTCACTCACCTGCAGTGCCTACCTGTTGGCGCCCCCTAGGTACCAAGGGGACAATGCAGGAAAGGGGTAGGAGGGCATTTGCTAGCCTTCCCCCCTTTCAGAGGAAGGGCAGCTCTCGTCCCTGAGAGAGAACTGCCCTCAGGTGCTCTGGGGTTGACAACAATCCTGACAGGCCGGGACTTGCCCGAGCGCCGTGCCCTCGAGGGAGGAGTGCGCCTGCCTGTCTACGCCCCAACAGGCTGACAGCCAGGGCCCTGTCCGAGTACTCTCGAGTCCTCCGTCGCTCCCTTCCTCTATTCTTCCCTTCACCATTTCCTTCCTCTATTCCTTCCTTCACCATTTCACAGGCTACCGAGCACGTAGTCGAAGTTTATACTACGTTTTGTTGACTTGAAGTACAGTTTTTTGGGATGCTGCCCTGGTTTCCTGTGTAGCGCTACCCTGTGCAGAGAGTTGGGGAGGGAGGGAGGGGTGCACCGCAGGCCTTACCGCACTCCCAGCTCCTGCAGCCTGCTGTTGATGGTGTGTGGGCGTTGGGATAGGGTTTGGGTTAGGGTCGGGGGTGGGGGAGGGTGCGCGGAGGGCGTGCGTTGCGGGACTTACCCCTCGTCCAGCTCCTGCAGTCGGCTCTTGACGGTGTGGGCGTTGTTCTCCCTCGTCAGCTTCTGCAGCAGGAAGAAGGTCTGCTGGAACATGCGCAGCAGGTACTCCTCGAAGTCCAGCGGCACGCAGTTCTTGGACATCAGCTCGTTGACGCAGGTCATGGCCAGCACGCCCAGCCGCGCCCGGTCCGCCCTGCCCCCGCCGGGCGCCTGCGCGGTACTGCCGTTGACCGGGCACGAGGGCGGCGGGGCCCCGGGGCCTCCGGCGGAGCCGCCGTTGGGAGAAGACGATGAGGAGGAGGAGGAGTAGATGGAGGGCCCCAGCTTGCTCTTGAGGCCCGCGCCTACCCGCAGGTCGCAGCCGAAGCGGGCGAAGTGGAAGATGGTGGCCAGGAGGGAGGGCGTGATGCTGGTGGACAGGGGGATCCAGCTGAAGAGGTGGGCCAGGCACTCCAGGGCCAGGGAGCACAGCTGCAGGCTCTCCTGGTCCAGCTGGGGGATGGGCTGGGACAGCAGCTTGGAGTACACCGTCCCCTGGAGCAGACTGCCCAGCAGCTCTCCTGCAGGAGCGTCACAACACAGCGGTCAGCGCACACCCTAGGCCTGCTGGTGAAGCTGTCAGTCACATCCCTGCACATCTTAGCACCGTTTGTCATGAGGTACAGTTACCATGACAGCTCTTATGAGACGCAATATGCATCTTCAACTGACATTGTGTGTCGACTCAAAACTAGTGAGAAAATATATTTTTAACCGAAACCAACATATTTTAAACAGAGATCATCATATTTTTACTTGTTAAAATAAGCGTGTGCTTTCAGACTTTTCTTTTTTTAACCGTGACTGCACTTTGAACGTAGCCCAATTTAGCTGTAAAACCGCAGACATGGCAACACTGCGTGTGAATGACCGTAGTCCCGGAGCGCTGAAGCGATGTAGCTATTCAGTTTTCAAATCCCAGTCTTTCTGCTGCCGGGCAACAGCAGCCACTGGTTGTTGTTTGAAGTGGCTAAAACGGCAATAGACGTCATCTCGTTTTAGATCCCATTTGTTGTTACTCCCATAAACAGTTCACAGTAATCAAAGTCGGAGGACAAACTTTATTTAAAATACACATTATTAAAACAAGCGCAACGTAGAATGCTACATTGAGATTGCCAATGGGATAGATTAATTTTATTTGCCACATTGACAATGTGATTATTATTTTAAAAAGACCCAAAAAAAAGATTAAAAACAGCCTAAGTCCTGGAGCGCTGTTATAGCACTAGTCTTTACCCCTGACAACAACGGTGACAATTTTATGGGGAGTAGGCTAACATTTGCAAAATAGTTAATCTCTTTCAAATAGTAGGCTATGTGATCATTTAGGTACACTAAATGTATATATTCAGCCTTCTTCGTAGCAGTTGCCACTTCTACACGTGTTCAGCTGACAGCAAATTGTCGGGACTAGTCATTCACAAGCACACAATTCAGGCCTAAACGTAGGCTAAATCATAACTTGATTGTGAAGTAACACAATAGGTGGATAACAATAATAATAATAAATATCATATTAAGTGCCCCCCCCCGACCGTGGGATCGCGTATCGGCGATCTCTGATGATGGCGATAGGACGACCTGAAAATAGAGACTATTGCCCAACCCTATAATGGATTCTACTATATTTCTACTACAACTAATAATAATGTACTCAGGACTTTTTCCATTATTCATGAACAAATTCCGGTAGCACTGACATTAATGTCTATTTGCCATGCAAAAGGTAAAAATCAATATCATAGCCTGAAGTCCCTTTGCTGGAATTTAAAGTATTTTTTTGAGAGACCTTGGGATCTTACCGCTGTCTCCTGACGTGGGAGAGGGGGGAGGGGTGGTGGCTGTGACACTGTGCTTATCCCAGATCGTCTCCAGAATACCTGTGAGGTAGCAGGAATGATCTCACATCAGTATGGGGGGTGGGGGGGGGAATCACACAGCCTCCCTCTAGCTCTGCTGCGTATGGTAGATTTAACCACCAGATTTAACCTACAACACGGCACTATAACACACTAACAGCACATTTAACCTGCACACTGCACTAGAACAAACTTATAGAAAATTTAACCTGCACACTGCAGTAGAACACACTAAGATCAGATTTAACCTGCACACGGCACTAGAACACACTAAGAGCAGATTTAACCTGCACACTGCAATAGAACTCACTAAGAGCAGATTTAACCTGCACACTGCAATAGAACACACTAAGAGAAGATTTAACCTGCAACACGGCACTAGAACACACTAAGAGCAGATTTAACCTGCACACTGCAATAGAACACACTAACAGCAGATTTAACCTGCACACTGCAATAGAACACACTAAGAGCAGATTTAACCTGCACACTGCAATAGAACACACTAAGAGCAGATTTAACCTGCACACTGCAATAGAACACACTAAGAGCAGATTTAACCTGCACACTGCAATAGAACACACTAAGAGAAGATTTAACCTGCACACTGCAATAGAACACACTAAGACCAGATTTAACCTGCACACTGCAATAGAACACACTAAGAGCAGATTTAACCTGCACACGGCACTAGAACACACTAAGAGCAGATTTAACCTGCACACTGCAATAGAACACACTAAGAGCAGATTTAACCTGCACACTGCAATAGAACACACTAAGAGCAGATTTAACCTGCACACTGCAATAGAACACACTAAGACCAGATTTAACCTGCACACTGCAATAGAACACACTAAGAGCAGATTTAACCTGGAAACTGCAGGAGAATATGCTATGCTTGAAATTTAACTTGAGCACCCCTACACCAGCAAACACATTTGGTTTTCCTTTTTTCTTTCATTTTTTGTTTCAATCAGGAAATAGTCATGCGGTTCAGTAAGAAACCAAATCAAAAACAGCACCAGTTGAACCTCTTTACTTGCAGATGAAGGATACAAGCAGTGTAGTTACGATGTGTCAGAGCCTTGTTCCCAATCGATCAACTAGAGAGGGTTTTTTAAGGATACCCTTTTATATTTATATAAATATGCATCCTTAAATATATATTTAAGGAGGGGGGGGCTCACCGGTCAGCAGGCCCAGCACCGTGGGCACCTGCTCCAGCAGCAGTTTCCGCAGCTCGTCCTTCCGTGCCACGCTCAGGTCCTCCCGCGGGCACGCCAGCTCCTCCGACGTGGTCTTCAGCAGGATTAGGCCCAGCGGTGCCATGGCGGGAGACTGGATCAGCTGAGCGTGCCCACACATGGACAGACGGACATGTTAAACCCCTCAGCTCCAATACCCCGCTCAAGCACCCCTAGGCCGCGATCACAGGAATGTGATTACTACAGACTTTCATGTCACATCCCAGAGTACAGACATGCAGACCATAATGATAAAGGGCCGTGTTGCTTGGCGCTGCTCAGTTTCACTCACTGCGGTCCTTTCATGTTTTACTTCCTGTTTTAAGTGGTTGCTTGGGAGGAATAATTAAGTCGTCGCTCGGGGTGCAGGACCGTACCTTTCATGAGTCGAGAATATTTAAAGCAACGCCTTCCCCCCACCCCCACCCACTGACTTCCCCTCCCCCCTGCTCACCCCCCATCTACATTGACTGCACAACGCAACAGGAAGCATGGGTTTTTTTTAACCAAAGCCGAGATGGATTACGTTATTATTACGTGATCCCATGCAGGGTAAACATGAATACAAGACATAAGGATATTGGGTTTAAGGAGGATGTATGTTCGTGTTCTTGTTTTTCAACTTCAGTCGATAAACCTTCCCCCCCAGCCACAGCAGCCATCACGTGCCTGGAAATTACTGCAACAAGGGTAGCCTGGCGGCTGCACTCTTTCGGCTATAACACGGACGACCACTTCTCCAAATGTTCCCTGACGCAAACCCTGGTTACCTGAAGGGTGTTGGTGAAGAAGTCGTGGTAGAACATGGGCCAGTCCTGCCTGCCGATGTCCACAATGACCTTGCACAGCTTGTTGCGGATGAAGTAGGGCAGGGCCTTGTGCTCTGAGAGAAGCAGCTTGGGGAGGCAGCTGCGGATCTCCATTTTGTCCTGTGAGGCCACGCCCAGCCACATCTTGTTGACCAGGTTCTGCGAGGGGAGCAGAGGGGGGTACTGAGAACGGGCGAGGGGCGGGTACTGAGAACGGGCGAGGGGCGGGTACTGAGAACGGGCGAGGGGCACGTTCTAAGGAGGTTATGGGACACCGTGCTGCTGTGTTGCAACAGTGGAAGCCTCACTCGTCTGGCTTATAAACCTACAGAAGGGGTTTGCCAAACTTTGAGCCCACAACACACTTAATTAGTAAATGCATTTTGTGTGACCCAACCCATTCTAAAATGGAGCCCTATTGCAGCCATATTTTCCCACACAGGACACATTTTTCATCAACCTGTCAACACACATCCATGTACACAAACAATTGCATTTAAGAGGTACAGTGTTTAATTTGACTACAGTGAATGTCGATGTTGAAACATACTCTACCTGAAAAGTGCAAAACTCTTGGTACTGTATAGATATGGGGCATGCCCTGCCAAGCCGTACCAACACAGTAATGCATCTCAAACACTCCCAAAATCCACCAATCGTTCCCAACCCAAATTTAGGGAACCACTGCTTTCCAGTACTGCCTGTTTGACCAGACAGACACCTATACGAGGAAAACCCACAAAGAATTCCAGGGATTTGCTTTTCTAATAGACCAGCACTTCTGCTGGTCTCCTGTAGGTGGAGCTCCAAATGGAGGAGGTGACCTATAAAATTATGCTGGCAGTCTTGCTAGAACCAATGAGACTGCAAGAAAGCAGTCTCACAAATCATAACTCCCCTTTCCAGAGAGCATCTAGGGTCAAGACCACTGCAGCTGGCGCAGTTTTATTTTCACTCCGTAACAAACTGCCCATTCCCATTTCCCTCACTCTCAGAAAGGATTTAACAAAAGCAAGATAATTATTTTCTTTTCATACTTCTTATGCAAGCATTACGTTTATATAAAAGGTTACTCAATAAAACAAAAACAAATGTTCCCAAAATAACCCCCCACCCCCTTGCGCTCGCTTTGTTTTTTTTCCTCAGTAATTGGTTCCAGTTGATTAGGTTTCAAGACTTGCGAATGTGCTTTCACTGAAGGACACAGTGTTTTACAAACAATTTTATGCCGTTGCATTTCCACCCAACAGCTTTCAACTTCCTCATACAGTAAGACTATAACAAATGCTTTGTTTAACAACAACAATAACTGGGAACTGTAGAGATGGGGGGGGGGGGAAGAAACCGAATGAGAATCCTTCCATTTCAGTCACTGCAAACAGCCAAGTAGACGAGAACTATTTTAAAAAATGACGAAATTTGACGAAGTGACAGTTTGCCTCTGATGTAGCTGGGGAAGTTCCAGAGACAGAAACTTAGTAAGGCTTTGTATTTAGCGTGTTCTCTTGGCTGTAGTTGAAACCAGATGGTCAGATATCCGGAGATGCAGGGACACACTTGCATTACCGTCCGGGAACGGCGCCTATCACAGGAGCAGAATCTCAGTGGATGCTTCGCAAAAGTGAGACGTATTTGAAACGCACTTCCTCTCGCCATTACACCACTTCCAGTGTCTCAGTTCCTCTGTCAAAATTCTATAGCATTTGACACAGTTGACCACCACTTCCTGCTGTCCTCCCTGAATATCTTGTTTGCTTCCTACCTCGTGGTGCCACCAGATTGTTTGGAGGGACTAGGGCTGGGCGATATACAGCAACAATAATCATATAATGTTTTTTAAGCGTAACACCAAGCATTGCCACATGCAGCATATCAGCTTTCTTTAGTCTTTTTTTCCATTAATCTTTTCTTTTAAACACTATTATCTACTGGGTGTTGATAAGGCAGCCAATCAGCAAGGCCTTGTGTTATACAAAAACACATCACATGATCACATGGAAGCTGTACACCCTTGCTGCTGATTGGCTTATCAGCACCCAATAGATCAGTAGTGATGTTTTTTATACCGCATCGGGTATAATTAAAGCATAACTGAATTTTGGTTGAAATTTGGGTTGTGTAGTTACCTGGCCATGACATAAGTCGAAATGGTGGTGAAATATGTTTTTATTTTAGTTGCTCTGTTCACCCCTGGGGTGATAATCCAGAATAGGGTATTTGTCGCTCTCCATTCACTTCTACAGGGCAGCTAAAACACTCTCAAAATGACACCTAGCACGTATACGAATGTGAACAAAGCGGATTCTGTCAATATAAACAATAACCAGTCGTCTTACCTATTTATTATTATTTTTTTTAAATATTAAATGGCCCTTTCCTGGCTTTTTCATATTTAATTTGGAACGTAGATCCGGTAGGTAATTCTTGTGCCAGAAACAGCGTTAATGTGCCGATGCGTCAGAAACCACTCATTGGTCCAAATTTCCACAGAAGCAAGCATTCCTGGTAGTATATATCTATGGTAAACAAACTGACCTGCCGGCATCTTGCTAGTCTTTTCTGGTAACTTGCTAACAACATTGAAGAAAATAGTACTTTTTATAAATAATTTTAATTACACGAAAAAGATGCGTAAGAGGACTGGTGATTGTTTGTATTGACAGAATCCGCTTCATTCGCGTTCGTATACATGCTAGAAGTGTCATTTTGAGACCGTTTTAGCAGCGCTATAGAAATGAATGGAGAGCGACACATACCCTATTCTGCATTATCACCCCAGGGGAGCACAGAGCAACTAATTAACATATTTCACACCATTTTGACTCACATCATAGCCAGGTAACTACACAACCCAAAGTTCTATCAAAGTTCAGTTGTGCTTTAAAGAAAAAAAGACTAAAGGGAAGCCAATTCACAACATGGTGGCGATGATCGTTATTGCGCATGATAATTATTGTTGGGTTACATCACGCAGCCGTATGAGGGACACATTTTTGAGACCTCATAACCCCACTCTGCTGGTGTTCCCCAGGGCTCAATCCTTGGTCCTCTCCGCTTCTCTCGCTATACCAGATATCTTGCTTTTGTCATCTCCATCTATTATTGCCGATACAGACCACGATGACACACAACCTTCTCTCTCTCCCTCCCTCCGATACACTGGTCACAGTCAGTGTGCATCTCAGCCTGCCGACAAGGCACTTTGAGCTGGCTGGCAAACCATCACCTAAAGCTTAACTTGGCAAAAACAGAGATGACTTCATTGGGTTGATGTGAAGGCTTAGTAAATACTGGCTACATCCCAAATGTGGGTGGTGTCAGCAGTCTGAACCACACTGCTTTTGTCAGGCTTAAAGTGACGAGTTATAATCCTAATATGTGAGGCTAGATAAAGGCTGGAGAGCACCAAGTGTGAACAACTCTCTACTTGCATTTCACACAAACTACTATCACACAGAGGGCAGGGATTAAAAACAAGGCAATGATAACAAAATGGTGTTCCATTTAGCCGGGCCTGGATACTGCATGATGATTTTTTTTTTTGTGATATTAAATAGCCATTACACGAACCAAATATTAGCCTGGTCTTAGCAACATACACTGCACATAAACATACACAGTAAATGTAATTAAATGTGTAAAAGGAAGTATTGGTGCGTAGCCACTGCTGCTCAGCAGCCTCCATTTTACATGTAGAAAAAGAGTTACAACATGAAAGAACTGTTGACTTAAATGTGTGGTTATGGGTTGTGGGTATTTTAATGACCTCGCTGAAAAAAAGAAAAAGTCTGCAAATAGTCCAAGCTCAGGGACGATTAGATTAGATTAATTCTATATAAAAAAAACTTTTTTAAAAACTGAAGCCTAATACCTGCTAGAGGTGGCAGCGCAAGGTCTAGCCGCAAAATTGGCAAAATGCAGTAATGTAAAATAGTCGTCCGTTTCACATCATGCATCATGCTATTAGCGGTTGTCCTCTGCTTAACCTGAGTGGATAAGCGTCCATAAATGAGGAAGCGCTGCTCTGTCCTTTTAAAGAGAAACTATGCAACAGCGTTGCATTTGCTGCAACTCTTCCTCGCTGCGCTCTGCAGTAATGCAACGGTGGAGTGATCTGTAGTCACGGCAATGCAAGGAGATACCCGACAGCCTCCCCGTTCAGACCAGCCCAGACTGACCATCTATGACTGCTCAGATGTGTAACATAGTTCAGCTCAAGCTCTCAACAGTATTATGCATCCAACTAAATAACAGTATGGACTCATTGCTATACGGAATTGCAGAAATGGCTCCATTTGCAGACTTTTTTGCCTCGCTCCACTTGCAGACTTTTTTGCCTCGCTCCACAGAGGCCCTACCTGATGTTTGCATTTAGTTCTACAGCAAAATAATAACAAAAAAGTCAAATGCATCATGCAGAAAGCACTCACCTCAAAAACTGTGAGACTGTACATCATGACGTACTCGTTGCGAGTGTTGGACAGGAAATAGAGACAGTACCGCCATGCTCCTATCTGCTGAGCAAAGTTATTCAGCAGCTCCTCTACAGAAAACAGAGGAAAAACAGATTAGGGCACAACAGGGGTGTTACAAGCATTTGAGTTTATCAATGTAGAATCTTCTGGAAGAAAGAAAGAATGGGGTACCATTCCCTTCAGAACAAGTGCCTAATAAACCAAACTTCAGACATTCTCAAATGAGAAGGGAACAAGACGTTGTCATTTTGTTGGCTGAACCAAACCCCACCACCCACCCAAAAGTCAGTCGGACAACATTTCTTTCAAGTTGAGGATGATGCCGCACAAAATAATCTGTAGTAACTCATCTGCACATCAATATAAGGGCATGGGAATATTGTATTGAACCCTAATCTGAGTGGGCAAAGTGGGAGTGGGGAGTTGTAATTTGGGGAGTGGACAAAGGTCATTATGTGCACAGCTGAGAGCAGGTACCTTGCTTCTGGCACTTCATGTATGGGTGTTCCTGAAGAACAGCGGTTATGTACACTTTGTGATTTAGGAGATATTGAAAATGAAATTCACTTTGTTTCATTGCACTAGATATGATGATTTGAAAAAATTTTAATCCACATATATTCTGCGCTAGTGATGAATTTATGATAAAATGTTTTTTTCAATAGGAAGTTTTCCATTTTGCTAAATTTACAGCCAGTGCCTGGAAAAGAAGACAGAATGCCCTTTATGTATATAACCGTTATTAATCCTGGTTTGTTTTGTAAGAATGAACATGAGGAATTGTGATAATTATGTTGTTTTTCTTGTTTGGATTGAATTGACTGTATGAATTGTAGTGCCATGTAAGCCCATGTGGGCTGGGCATCTTCATGATGAATGACACTAAAACAAGACCAATCAATTTATCAATCAATCAGGGCCTGGCTCACCTATTTCTCTCTTCCGCTCGTTGGTAGTGCAGCTGTGAAAGAATTCTGTCATGAGGCTCTCCAGAGCACGCAATGAAGCCTCCTCCGATGCCTGAGGGAGAGAGAGGGGGAGAGGAGGGGGGTAGGAGGTGAGCAGGAGGGGAGGGAGGATGAGTACTACGCAAATTTCCTGAAGCCTGGGTTAATTTCTAGCAAAACATTAGGCCAATTTGCAACAAAAAGATGGACGTTTTCATATATTCAGGCAGACAAATTAAAAAGTGGCAACATAATTCAATATATAAAATGTTGCCAACATTATTTTGGGCAACATTTCCTAATGGCTTTGTGTGTTTGGGAGCAGACAGCAGGCTGGTGAATATACTATATTTGCAATATATGCAACTGGTCTTAAAGAAGAACCAGGAGCAGTGAAAAAATCACTGTGATGAATGTACTGTTCTGTTGCCTTTGTTATCATCTCCAGAAAGGGCTCAAGGCTCATACTGTTTTCATGAGGGCTATCGTGACATGGGTGTTGCACTCTACAGCCATGTAGTTGGATATGGGTGTATGGTGGTGGACATCCAGCACCACAGGACTGACAAAATAGTGAAACCCAACCATGTTCTTGCGCATGAAATCTAAATAGTTTTTTCCAACAGAAAATGCAGAATGCACTGTCAGAGCACAGGAGTGGTTTGAACTGTGAATTCTGAAGTAGTCTGTGGTAAAGCCACACACAGTGTGTTTTTTATCAAGTCATTTTTATTTTTTATTTTTTTTATAAATAAAAGGCATTATTTCCGTTGACACTTCCCTTTGCATCTGACAGCCTTTGTGAGCCTGGGCCAAATGTGTAAACCATTTATGGGACCTCAGTACAAGACTTCAAAGGCACTGCAGGGGTTTAGTCATAATGGACTCTTCTATCTGCGCTGTGAAATCACCAAGTTCCAGTAACAGCAGACTCAACTTAAAGTTCATTTTCCACAAATCAAATTTATACTAAGATTTTAACAAATGGCAGGCTACAGTGTGGGGCCTGGGCTGGCGGTGCAATATCAAACACAAACTCAGGACTTGCACTAGTAATCTGACATCATAACTATAAAACAAAATCCAGAAGCTACATCATGAGGATAAGAAACACATTAATTAACATTAATACACCCCCAAAGTACCCATGTACACCGTGTGAAGCTGGTAATAATAGTTTTAACAGATCAGAACGCGGTATCAATTTTGAACGGATGTTTCTCTCGGATACAATGCTGCGTGTCGAAATGGAGGAGCCCAAACGAAAAATAGACATCGGTCTTGGAAACATTCCTGACATTTTCACTCTTTGCGTCACTGAAAAAATACGTCGTTGGTTTGATGCTGTGCGTTGTGAGTAGCCTACAGTCGTGGAATCTCAGAATGTGCTAGAACACGCTAAATATTGCCCAATGCAAATGGGCTGCTCGCGAGGCGTCTTAACGAATCCAATTCCGACTTCATTTCCTGCTTAGCCCCGTGTCCACAGGTTATGCTTCTCTCCTGTAGCCTACATTGTATACCGTTAGCGTTATAGCTACTTTAGGATGCACCGATACTTTTCATGCAACTGTAACCTTGTAAGGCCTAACGTAAATAAAATCATAATTGTGTGTAGCCTACAATAAAAAAATATATACAAAAACGAATAGGTGCAAACGAATAAATACTTTTACACGTAGGCCTGTGCGAAGCAATTGCAAAGTAGCATACCTGCCTTTGGTTTTTATGTTCGATTTAAAGTATATAATAAATAATAACATGGATCTGTAGCTAGTTGACCATCAATGCGAGTATCAGTTAAGCTCGCTACCCACATATGTCCAACTGAAGTCTTAGCAGAAAAGAGTAGCAAGCCAGTTTCTGGTGGAAATTCTTTAAAGACAGGTGCAGTCAAGCCCCAGACATAAAATTGTTACAACTCGTAAAATAATGAAATCACAATATTAGCAGCTAATACTCACCATGGGTAAGTCAATTGGGAACCTCTGGCTTCAAATAAATATTTTCAGCTATTTGAGGTGTTGGCTGCTCCGGCTGACGGTCATGCTCTGCCCGAAATGCAGGGCCTGTGTGCACTGTTAGCAGAAACGGCGACTTTGTAACATAATAATTAGATAGCTTGCTAATTTTCTCACGGAGATACGAAGTTCGATAATGTAGCTAACTAGCTAGGGTTTATAGATAGCTACCGTCGCTGTTATTATTGTTGATAATGTTGATACTCGGGTCCAGAGGGGGGTGACAACCGTAATGTTATTTGCCGATTTATCAAAGGGGAGAAATCTAAAAATGAAACGCAAACGATCTCTATCCGTTTGCAAGAGTCCTAGACTCAACTCTGCTGTCATGCAAAAAAAAAAAAAAAAAAAGAATATTTAATGCTGCGTTTGCGACCAAATTCGTTCCTGTTTTCTAACTTCTCCCGGACGTCTCTGCCCCAAATCGCGTATGCTGGCTGTGGCTGCTCGAACCTCGCAGGCCTTGGAATCGCAGCTTCCTCTCCGCGCAGGGGCACCAGCCCCTCCCCGCCGGAAGTGACATCTTAATCTTGAGCCGGATGGAACTGGCTAAAGCCAGATAAGCACTTTTCGGTGCAGTTGTCCATATCATGTATAGTCTACCACTGACAAATATTATGTTATCAGAAATTAAATCTAGTGTGAAAGAGTGCTTTCACGGCAATATAATAGGGATTTCGCGGATCAATTTTAAATATCGGAAAAAACATTTAGGATCGCGTCAACTCACAGGATGGGCAGATATGCCCCACCTCGCCATGCATTGGATATCTGCACAAAAGCTGTGGAGTGTGGAACTTGGTTGTTGGGTGTGAATTCCTGTTACAATATAAATCTGACCAAAGTAATAAAAAGGTGGCATTTCAATCATTGATTATTTGAAGATGCTGTGTATGCGTCATCTTCTGGACATGGTCAAATTACCAGTCGCACATTTCGTCAGCCTTCGATGATCATCAGGGTTGTCACCTTTGAAATACAAAACAATCCACTCTTTCCAACAAGATCAATAAAACACATTAAAGACACTAAAAGCTGCGCAAATTGCGATCAGTTACAAGTGTGGTGTTACAGGTAAGTAACGTCAGTTTAAATTTGAAATGGACATCGCAAAGTTCGCAACACAGTCAGCATTGCAGTGTTACGTGAGTCAGACCCAGGCTGGCAAAAAGCAGACCAGAGGACAAGTAGCCTAGTACTTCCATACATTTTCCTCATTGTCATAGAATATCAATAGCACCCGGAAATATGCTCATTTTGAATAAATGTCGAGATATTTAAAGAATGGTGCCCGGTGTCTTATCCTGTTAAGATTAGATTAGATATTTAGCAGACGCTGTTATCGAAATCGATTTACACAATTTTTATTAACTATTTTTTACATACCATTTTTACAGCTGGATATATACTGAAGCAGTTCAGGTTAAGTACCTTGCTCGACAGTGTCCTACCTGAGAATCAAACACCTTTGGGTTACACGGTTGTAAAGGTGTTAAGTGTTGTGCAGTGGTTTTCAAACTCGGTCCTGGGGACCCCTGTTTATGCTGGTTTTAGTTCCAAACACAATTGCAATCCTTGAATTTTAACAAGCTGTTCATCTTTCTTAATTAGGGATACCCTCTTAAGCCATCACGTCATCATCGAAATCATGTTCACATCGTGTTTATTGTGCTATAGGCCTATTGCAACAAAAATAAAAAAAGATGTAACAATTTTTTTTAAATTAATCAAATTAAACACTACGATTCTTTCTCTTTTCAGCCCCAAATTGTTAGCCTATTTTTATAGACATACTGTAATTGAGCCGATAGCTTTGCCTAGCTATAATGCTTGCAGTCGCAGCTGATCTCTAATGTCAGTACCACTAAATGTCTGATCTAAGTAGTGATTGTTTTTTATATAAATACTGATGCATTATAAATTATATAGGGCCTATATAATTGAATATATAGAGATATTCAATGTATAGAATTCCATATGTAGAGATATTCAACGTACAGTGCGCACCATAATTCATTGGACAGTGACACATTTTTTGTTATTTTGCATCTGTACTCTAGCACTTTGAGTTTGAAAAAATATATGGATAACTTGAAGGGTTATTTATTTTTCCATATAGTTCAATAGGAAAATTTGTCAGGAGAAACAACCCTTCAAGTTATCCATCCATATCTACTGCATATCTGGCAGCAGAGTGATGGTTTAAGGCTTGTTTGATATGTCAGACCCTTGATGACTTAGGGCCATTTAGCCAACCATGTGTTCCATACTGTTCCAGTGTAATTTACAGCTAAATCTAGTCCCACCCCCCAATTCCCATAGAGATCCATTCAAATGCAGAGAGGTTATAGTATCGCTTGTAGGAGTACCAGAAAATAAGATATCAAGAGTCTTTTGATATTGTTGGGTCATAGACATCAGGAAGTTATGGCATGCAAAGGATATGCGACCAAATATTAAAAATGATTACTTTATTCTACATTATGTTAAACTGTCCAATATTTTTTGATGCCTGAAAATGGGGGGGACTATGTACAAAAGGTTCTATCATTTCTAAACGGTTCATCCGATATGGATGAAAATACCCTCAGATTAAAGCTGGCAGTCTGCACTTCAACCTCATTCTCATTGTATCCTTTCGTTTAATAACAAAGGTATTGAGACAAATTCATATTCTACCAAAAATGTATATTTTGCAAACAAATCTATTTTATATTCTTTTTATCGGGATCATATTACAAATCCCAGTTCCAAAAAAGTTCGGACAGTATGTAAAATGCACATAGAAAGCAAAGAAAGCAGTGATTTGTAAATTCTCTTTTACATATATTTAATTGAAAACAGTACAAAGAAAAGATATTTAATGTTTTACCGCATCAACTTTATTGGTTTTGTAAATATACGCTATTTATTTTATTATTTCCTGTTACGGTGGAAATGCACAGGATATAGTTACCTTAGGGTCGGAGCATTGTGAATCACGAACAACCTTGTCTCCGAACGGTATCTGCCATTCCATTCTCTCAAATCTATTTGGACTACTGCCTATTGATCCTGTTCAATCTAACACATATTCTGCTTTCCATCTGTGACTGGCTCCTCTCACATTCTTTTTGTGTCTCATTTGAGTAACGTAACACAGCTAATTGTCACTAGTCTAAAGAGACAGACAAAAGGGATCTTGGAAGAGAAGATCATGCCCCCCTGCTGCTTCATCTTACCACTCAGGAAATGATAGCATCAGTGTGATTAAGCATCAGATTAAACCTGTGATTGCTCATATACCCTGCAGCTCCAGGGTTTGAGATTCTCCAAGAGCTGGGCTGATTAATGCAGAGGGGCCTGCCCAATGAGAAGAGCTGGGCTGATTAATGGAGAGGGGCCTGCCCAATGAGAAGAGCTGGGCTGATTAATGGAGAAGGAACTGGCCAATGAGAAGAGCTGGGCTGATTAATGGGGTGTGACCTGGCCAATGAGAAGAACTGTGCTGATTCATGGAGAGCGGCCTGGCCAATGAGAAGAGCCAGAGAGATGCTCTGAGACCCTTCACTGAAGGTCACATCTGATTGCTGGTAAATGTGGCCATCTTTTCTGAGTGGAGAAGAGTACATTTAAAAAAGAATGTACTCAGGTACTCAGGTCTCTGGTAGATGTGAAAGATATAAACTGGAATGTTTTCTATTAGGCTTTTAGGGCTTTTCTCAGCATTAACAATTTTAGCCAAAGAGATCTCTGTTCCATGTGCTCCAGGGGCCCGTTTAATAACAAAGGAATTGAGACAAATTCATATTCCACCAAAAATGTACATTTTGCAAACAAATGTATTTTATATATTTTTTATCGGGATCATATTACAAACTCCAATTCCAAAAAAAAAGTTGGGACTGTATTTAAAATGCACATAAAAGCAGAAAGCAGTGATTTCTAAATTCTCTTTTACATATATTTAATTGAAAACAGTAAAAAAAAAAAGATATTTAATATTTTACCTTATCAACTTTATTGATTTGTGTAAATACACGCTAATTCCGAATTTGATGCCTGCAACACGTTCCAAAAAAGTTGGGTCGGGCAAAAAAAAAAGACTGGGAAGTTCAAAGAACACCTGTTAGGAACATTGCACAGGTAAACAGGTGATGCTATCATGACTGGGTATAAAAGGATATCAAAAGACTTGATATCTTATTTTCAGGTGCTCTTACAAGCAATACTGTAACCTCTGCATTTGAATGGATCTCTATGGGAATTTGTCGGTGGGACTAGATTAATCTGTAAATTACATGGGAACAGTATGATTGGCTAAATGGCTGTAAGTCATCAAGGGTCTGAAGTATGAAATGACCATCAAACCATCACTCTGCTGCCAGATTATGCAGTAGATATGCATGGATCACTTTAAGGGTTGTTTCTCCTGACTCATTTTCCTATTGAACTCTATGAAGTCAGGAGAAAAAAATAATAATAATAATTATTGAAATGACTACAATTATTACAATAAAAATTGTATTAATTGTAATAATTGTTGCATCTTCAAGTTGTGAACACAATCATTAATCAATGACCAGGGCCACCAGTTTGTCTTCGGCTTTGTCCAATTGTCCAAATCAGAGCCCTATCTACTGCGTCCTGTATACTGTGTGCTAGCATACTGTGTATTGCTTACGGCATACTGTTTAGTGACATGCAGTATGTGAAAAATATCCTCCATATTATTATCAGTGAAAACCCGAGAATAAGTATTTCTCCCAAGGATTTTAAGTTCTCATCCAGTGTACTCAACTAGCATACTCAACAGTATAGAAGGGCGTTGTCAAGTCACGTGTCAAACAATTATCCTGATTGCACCACCCCCGATCATCTATCCCAGGGGTGTCCAATCTTACCCGAAAAGGGCCGGTGTGGGTGCAGGCTTTTGTTCTAGCCCAGCACTATGACACCTGATTCTACTTATCAAGGTCTTGATTGAAGAGCACAATTAGTTAATTAGTTGAATCAGGTGTTGTAGTGCTGGGCTAAAACAAAAACCTGCACCCACACCGGCCCTTTCCGGATAAGATTGGACACCCCTGATCTATCCCAATAAAGTAATTAACACTAAATAAACACAGACTGACAGAAATGTTAAGTAGCAATATACTCACGTAAAAATGAGAGCAGTTACGTAACATTTAACTCTTTAAATAAATAAATAAATAAAACCTCCACTCAAGGCTGTCTTCTCCCCTGCTAAGATGATTCTCCCTTGGTGTCAATCACAGACCTTAATTGATATTTGTTTGTTTTTGAGTGTCTATCTAAACCTGTGTTTGCCGATTTTCCTTGTTACTCAGCACTTAATAGATCAAATATAGCAGAAGATCACATGGTTAATTCACCTCGCCTGCTTTTGTGGGTCAGAATTGTTCACTTTTCCATCCATGTTCACTTTCCTTCCTTTCACTCTCCCAGTATTAGATCAACAGATTGCTTTTATAAACACAAGAGCATAATTAGTCACTTGACTGTGCCATTTGAGTCCCTACAGGGACCACTGGAGGCTAACATCTGAAATACAAGCTTAAATCCCTGCGGGTCTCAAGATAAGAGGCTGAATCAGAGTCCTGTCTACTGTGTCCTGTCTACTGTGCACTGGCATACTGTAGGCTATACTACGGAGCTCCGGCCTAAGGTGACATGGGGGGAAAAAACATTTTCAGCTTGCGTTCCCTCACAAAAGTATTGTGTTCCCTCACAAAAGTAGGTCTATTGCGTTCCCTCGCAAAAGTTTTTGTGTTCCCTCGCAAAACTTACTGCAGTTAAGTTCGTTTTATATTCTATATATTCGATTTTTTCACTTCAATTGCTCTTCAACAGAACAAACCACGGTGCTGAAAATAACAGTTCTTAATCAGAATGAGGCACAACGCGTCGTTGAATCTTTCATCGTACTTTTAATATTATGGAAAATCTCATCAATAACAATGAAATTATAATGGTGACAAACTCCAGAACAATTGTGTTATGATGTGGGGCCTTCCAGTATCAGGGCACAACATTTCATTTATCCGTTAGGCCTACGATTTATTTTCAAAGAATATTTATATGTTCGCAACAATTATTCTTCATTCGGCTCAGACTGCTCAAACCAACAATTATTTAGAGACCGATTGAAAAGTGCGTTGTTTGTTCTCAACTTAAAATATCAATAGCTATTTAACCATAGCACTCAGAATGTTCAAACAATGTGTTGTAGGACAAGGGGGATATTGAGATACGGATTTTTATTCTAAAATACATTGTTTGAACGCTCTGAGTGCTGTGGTAAAAAAAAAAAAAGCTATTGACATTTTAACCTGAATTTTTTGTCACCTTAGGGGCTCCGTAGTATAGCCTACTGCTTACTGCATTCTGTTTAGAGAAATACGGAATGCAAAAAATATACTCCATACTATTATCAGCGAAATCCCGTAAATATCATACGGGGATATTCAGAAAACTAAATTTTCAGAATTATTGCGTACTTAACAGCTTTTTTAAAAAGTATACTCAACTGATTCGGACACAGCCCTACTCTTTTCGATAAGTGTCATGGGATCTTTAATGACCACAGTCAGTCAAGACCTTGGTTTAACATCTCATCTGAAAGACGACATCTCCTACAGCACAGTGTCCCCATCACTGCAGCGGGCATTGAGGTTTATTTGACCAGAGGGAAAATTGCCCCCCTACTGGCCCACCAACACCACATTCAGCAGCAACTTAGTTTTCCCAGGTTCCCAAGTACTAACCAAGCCCAAACCTGCTTAGCTTCAGCCATTCAGCAGGAGCAGAGTGCACGGAGGAATGGCTGCTGGCTAAATTGTCATTTTGTCATTCCCTTCCCTTGCTCCAAGGGGGAATCCCCGAAATGCCAGGATGAAATATGACAGCACACCAAGTGGGATTCAGTTCCAATTTAGGAAAGGGGCGGGAGTAATTATATTCCCTCACTCCCTCGTTTATCCTGCCTTCCACTAAGGGTATACAATGCAAGGCTGAGTCCTATCTACTGCATCCTGGCTCCTGTATACAATGCACTGGCTGATGTGTGCTGTTTACTGTGCACTGTTTATTAGGTGACGTGCAGTACACAAAGAATATCCTCCATACTATTCTCCAACCGTACTGTGGAAGTGTCGTAAGACGTCACACCCTTGCACGGCATGTCACGTATTGTTTTTGTTATTATTGAAGGAAAACATCAGCGAAGCTGCGCCTCATTTTTTAAAACTAACCTGCGCATCATATTCATGCGACCAAAATGTTTGCATACTTCTTGAAAAGTGTGCTCCCGAATATACTGAGCGAAACCCCAGAAGTAAGTACATCATATGGGGGTTTTAAGTGTACTACATTTAGAGAAAAATTCACCTACTTAACGACTTTCTCGTCCTGTCTACAAGCCTACCTATTAGTATGGAAGGGTGCTGATTCAGACACAGCCCAAGCTTCCAGCAAGAAGGGAATCCCACATGCAATTCTCCACACAGAAAAAGAGGGCGGTCATGTTTCAACTCCATGGGGGAGCACTTACTATATTGTGAGGGCCGTTCAGTCTTGTTTAGGTTTGTTTCTCATCTATTCTCCCTTGCAGAGCACCTGTTAAGTTTTCTTGCTATATGTCACAAATTTCATCACAAAATAGTTCACTCGAGCGAAGGGAGCAATGCTATTGAGTATGCTTGTTCAGTACACTGGACGAGAAAGTAGTTAAGTAAGCAAAAATTCATCTAAATATAGTATATTTAAACCCCGGATTTAAATATTAGGTGCAGCTTAGCTGACGTTTTCCTTGAACAACAACAAAAACAACGTGGCTTGGCCGCGCAAGTGCGGGACATCTTATGGCACTTACACAGTACGGCTGTAAAATAGTATGGAGGATATTTATTAGTATACTGCATGTCGCATATTAAACAGTATGCATTAAACAATACAGAGCTGCTAGTACACAGGACACAGTAGATAGGGCTCTGATTGGGACACAGCTCTATTTTGTCATTTGTCCTAAACTTTGTCTTTCAGCATTGAAAAGACAATGTTCACTCCAACTAATGTTGACTCGAATCTTAGCCAGTGTCTGGAGCTGAGACTAAGTTCGTACTAATGGAAGCATATGTGTAGGGTTTGTACAAAAAGAAGCTCATATTCCCAAACACTGCTGACTCAGCAATGCTTAATTAGTTGAGATAATGCCTCTGTAAGGGAGTTTTGATAGCAGCTGTTAATGTCAGTCCAGTATGTATGGGGCGTCTGACACAATTAGCCCTGGCATGGGTTAAACGGACCAGTCTGCTCAATGAACTGGAACCATCTGGCAGCGATAGCTGATTACTGTAATCTGCCAGATTTCCTAAATTAACTTGTCAGAGCTCAGCAGGTGTATAAAAACAGTCTGTATAAATTGGCATGCATCCTGACATCTTTCTTTTAAATCCGTATGAAGAGTAAATCTGCATTGGTTGAATTTATGGCTGTATTCACTATACAGAGATATCATACATAATAAATTAATTGAAATATGTATTTAAAATCCATCCAGGAATTGGCTTGTTTTTATTCATGGTTTTGTTTTATAATTGTTATAATTATTATATATTTGTGAATGAATGAAGACTGAGAAAGTTTTCAATTACCAGAACAGGAGGCATATTACACATCCGGGGCACAGGGAGAATACATGTGTTTTGATCCACTAGGTGGCACACATATTATATGCATGATGATAATCCATCAATATGTATGAATCTCTATCAATATATACAGTATAACATTCACTGTGTCTGACGTGTAGCGAATGTGCTGGTTTCATAGCTGTAATTTGATCATTAACTTTGTGTAGACATGTAGCTCTGTAGACCTGCCTGTACGGAAAGGTCAGGGTGTCGCATTCAGGAGCCAAACGACTCAAACCTACTCGAGTTTCCCCATCTGTGAAGGTCTTTGAATGTAACTGCAGACCCTGAGGGTCGACTGGCCTGGAAAAACAGAGAAAGTTCTAATTAAAAAGAATACCGCCAAAACAATAAAAAGCAAAAATGCAGACAGTTACACGTTGGAAACAAAAATAAAAATAAGCATTTAAAACATAAGCAAAGATTTACGATTAGCAATATGTTTAGAGCTTACAAAACAGTGGAGACTAAAACAGTTTAGTCATGATGAATCATGAATATCTTTATGTTGAACTACATTTTTCTTATCACTGCTGCATCAAAAACATGTAATTCATAGTTTATTACATATCTCAGTATTGTTTTGGCATACTGATGTTATATTTAAAGAATTTGTAGCCCAGTCATTTCTGAATAGAAAAATCCGCTTTTGGAAAAAGAAATAAAACAAAGGAAAAACAGCTTTTTATTAGTTGATTATTTTTGGAGCCTGTCTGTGCCATTATTTTTATTTCCTGTGCAATGAAACCTTAAGGGTTGATTCGATCATTGTTGCGGATATTATTAATCCTTTATATACTCACAGGAAACTATAGGCTATGTCACTGTTGGAAGAAGGAAGAAGGAAGCTGCAGCTCAACATGCTTCTTACATCTCAACCTGTGTTCTGAAGCACTCACAGGCTAATGCAAAACCTTTCTTATTTTCTCCTTAATGTCTGGTTGATAGCTTTTTTTTAGTCATCTGCATTGTAGGACAGAGCAGGAGTTATTTTACTTAAATATATTCTGGTCTGTACATGGAATAACTAATCATAAAAACCTCTACAAATAAAGATATTTTTCCTTAAAGAATCTGTTTCAGCAGGACCCATTACTATTCAATGGATGAGTAATACTAACTGCCAGAGGTGTACAATTATTGCTCCAGACACCAAGGAACTGGAATGAGGGAGCAAAATATTGGTGCTATTGGTGCTGAGAATCAGGCCTCAGAGCACAAGGATATGGTATTTTCGACAATCTTTCCCATTGTTTGGATCGCTCTGTCCCCCTCAGCATGTAATTATACTCAAAGACAGCAGAGGGAGCTGTTGTCACACTTAGCCAGACAGTTGCAGAACTCATTCTGTCCTGTGTACTTCCACCCACACCTGGAAGACACATATAGTACATCTCTTAATGCAATAATCCATTTGCTTCCTTGCTGGATATCTTCTAGAAATTTCCATGTATTCCACAGAAAAATTTATGTTTTAATAAATGCCATTTATTTTCCTTTCACTATGATGCATTACTGCATTGAATACCTATGGAAACAAAGTACAGTGTATGATATAGTGAGGACATGCGGTGAGATATGATGCTATTTCCATACTACTTTTTTGTTGTATTACGGCTCTACTGTAGACAGGTCAGCTTTTCATTGGTGGAGAGGTGTAATTGAAAAAAGGGCAGAAATTGCTCATTCCTAATGGAGAGAAGCGTTCTGAGATTTGACGCTGTGAAAAAGCCGTAAAAGACCTATTTAGAGCAGAAATCTGTAAGCGGCTGTTTTCTTTGGGACAAGAAGAAACATATGAGGTGAGCACTGTTTAGCTTGAGCCTGTTTCCAGCAAGGCTACTCCAGGCACTAAATTACATCATATGCACACACTTTCAGTGTAAGCACCTCTTAATTCAAAAACCCACTGACATCAAGAGTAGATTATATGGGCCTTTGCCAGGGCAATTGGTTTAAATATTGACAGACACTGCTTGCCATGAAATATACTCTCTGGGGAAATGCCAGTCACTTTAAGCCTCAAAATCCAGCCCAATTTCCGTAGCCAGAAATTATAGCCGCTTCTGTGATGAAATGCAAGAACAATACTCAGGCCAGACGAATAAAACAACTGGATAACTCAACACGGGTTCCCTCTTAATTGACATGAGCCACCATAATTCACTGAATACAGCTGAATTGGTGTAACATGGCATAGGGAAATTCAGGAGATGGAAATGTGAACCTTGTCCTAAAATTCCCGACATAATGTTATTTGAATATTCTGACGAGTGGAACTCTAGCTACTTGTTTACTGCTGTCTGAAGTATCCTTATCAACAAAGTCACTACTACCAAGAGTAGAACAGAGGCCTGCACATATGTATCTGAAGCCTTGTGTTGTTTGATTTTGTTAATTGAGAGACATTTTTATGAATTGGACATACAGTAATACTGGGTTAAGTCAAGGTGATCTCTGACTGCAGGCTTACATGGGCTATGGTGTCACAGTACTCACAGGGTGGGAGACGGACAGACTGAACCTGTTTATTTGGGTTGGACTGTGCAATGTTTTGGCAGTAAAACACTGTCCAGGTTAGAGTGGCTAACATTCCCCTGCTTATATGCAGGGCACAGGCAAACAATGAGTGACATTTGCAGTACACAATGACCACATTGAAACCTCAGTTTGGCCGGGCGTTTATAAGCTTACCATCTGGCTGTTCAGTCGTCTGCAGGGAAAGGCAGGGCAAAGGGCGTCCCGTGCAGGACAAAAAAGTTTTGGCTGAAATATTGGATGTCTTGGCTATTTTTTAATTTTACATCATACATTTTGACAGTATTTCATTACATTTTTATTAAAATTACATATTGTGGATAAATGTAGTCTACTATAAATTCCCCGCTTGCCTGAATTGTACTGGTGAAAATTATGCATGAATCTGATTTGCAGATAATGAGAAAGTTTGGCCTGGATTCAATCAACCTTTGTCCTTAACTGTCACTGGCAAGTAAACACAAGTGTTATAGCCTACCTTTTCATCATAATCACAGTTTGACAAGTTAGTTTTGGTGATTGCTGAACTAGATAAAATGTGTTTGTGAAGAGTGTTTGTCAAAGGCAAGTACAGATGCTACAGGAAGAAGGAGTTCCACAGAACCTTTTCTCTACTGGTGAATTCATATTATGAAACGTTTTAAATGAAGAATGAGGCCAGAATGTTCGGAAACAATCGGAGGCAATCTACTTACCACCTGTACGTATCCTCAAACGTTGACTGAAACGTTTTTCCCCTTCGCTTCCTAACTATGAGTGCAATGCGAAACACTTAAATTTAGCTCCTTGAGTTTAGGCCTTATTTTGAAATTATTAAATTGATTTTTTATTGAATTTGAATTTGGTAAAAAATCATTTACATTCTACTCCTTGACAAAAATAGTAATAAAAAATTCTACAGCATGAGAGAATTA